>JAVLUE010000485.1:0-20001 GCA_034190945.1 Octodonta nipae
AACAGCAATTACACGGAACGGCTCCAGATTCGGAACCTCTGTGTGCTAATTCTCTCGAAAATCCTAGATGTCGGTCTTACATCTCGCGTCTTCAAATTTAACGCAATGTATCAAATACATAAAGAAATGTTCGAGAGGGCATTCAATTGTGGGAAGCGCAACTGATGAAGGTTCCCTGACCAGAAACAATATGTATTATATATAATATATATTGTCTTGCATACAAAGGAATGACACCTCGAAAAGAGTAGCGTCTATTGTTGTTAACTTGCAGTCATATTGCATTAGTTTTTCAAATTACTTTCGTCTCGTATTTCATCCGCTTGATTTTTTAATTCATCACCCTGCCGTTTTTCTTTTAGTTTCGAAAATAACCCTTCAATTAAATTTTGTTATTTTTCATCTATGTTAGTGACAAGGTTTTGCTGCTTCTCATGTATGTTAGGGGCAGGTTTTGTTTTGATTTTCTGTTTCAATGCTACGTTTCTCTTTAAAAGGTTGCACTAACCTTTATTGGATTTCTTTGTTCCACTCTTTTGTATCATTTCTTATTTACTCGACGAGCTTATTGGTAACTTGTTTGAATGTTTTCTTGCTAGTGTCGTACATTTTCGCCATACTTCTATTAGTTGCCATAAATAAATTGAGATTTCAAACTCCACTTAATCTCACTTCCGATTACCACTTGTTCTAAATTTTCTTTGGGATCATTTACACTCAGTATAAACAACTTTATTCACACCAAAATTCAGATGCCATTCAGCTTCCACGGTATTCCTCCCTACATAAAAAGCCAAATTCAGGCTGAACAAAATTAATCCCAGATGCTCTTAATACGAATTATTACAGTAATGTCGTTTTAGAACAGAATGTTGTCTTGTTTTTATAGTTTATGGCGAAGTTGTTCTCTTATCTCATATTGGGAATTATTTATGCCTATTGATTAATTGCCTAAATTGACGTTTTAATATCCCAAATTATCCAAAGCCCTGCCCTCGGATTCTACTCCAGATATTTCGCATGATGACTAAACTGATCTGATAATGCCTTATTTTCTGCCATCTTGGATATGGAATGTCATACTGATGATCAACTGGCCCAAATTTAACTAGATTTCTTAGGTAAGCATGTCACTGATATCTGATCTCAAACCATCTACAAGCACGAATTAAGGAAATAAAAAATAACTACGCAGCATACATTATACATAACTTCCCTTGCATACATTAAAGTTTGCAACGTGCAAGTGCCTTGCAACCTTCAACAAAGTAGCATTAATTTTCTTCTTTTATATATAGTTTTACGGCTTCTACACACATTTGGGGTCTTCCTAGAAACGCTCTTCAAGGTACTAATTCGGAAATCCTGAGCAATTGTCGAAGAATGGCTGATCGTCCCGATCTGAAGCTATAAAGGCTCTTATTTTTCCAATAAAAAATACATATAGAGATCCAGCGCTCAGAGTATACCGAACTATTAAAAATTCTTAAAAGAAGATTGCGAAGCTGACAATCGAAAGCGTTATAAAAGAGCTAAGAAAGCGACGTTGGTATTAACAGCGGGTTTTTGTTTATCATCTTTACGTAAGGTGCTAACCTGGCCTGAAATCCGCTAGAAAGAAGGAAGGTCAGCACTGTTTAAAATGGAGAATGTCAAGACAGCAGGTAATAATGGAATAACGACTTAATTGCTAAAACGTGTTAGAATTAGAACATACACAGAAACATGCTAGAACAGTGTAATAAAGTTCTTATATAACAATCAAGGCAGTAAAAAAAACATTGGGAATTACAGACCGGCAATACTCCATCTGATAATTTTTCTTTTCACTGTAATGTTTTTTGATCATACAAAGGAGTTTAGACAACGAATCGCCCTATGACCTGGTATAATTATATGCAATACTTTTTTAAATATAATTGCTATTATTTTTATATTTGTGTTCTATTTTCATTCTTTACTTATATTCTTGAAAGTTTTCAATGCCTGGTACCCATTTATTTATTCTTTTATAGTTTTACACCTTCACTGTCCACTTTTAAACATAAGAATCATACAGAACGATAATTACTCAAAATATTAAATAACTATTTTGGAGGCAGTTGCGACATCTAGAAACTGTTAATGTTACTCACCCTCGGCTTTGGCATCTAGTAAAGAATAGGACAACTAGCAACATAAAACTCTCTATTATAATTATTTCCTGGTAGAGGGCACCGCCCAAGGACTAAAATAAAGAGTGATTCTACTAAATTTATATATTAGCTCTATGGATTCTACTAATTATTTTATTTGTCATTTCTCGACGTCATTAATGTCAAAATAATTGAGGTTACTAAACAGAAAAAATACAATTAGTATTTTGTTTGTACTTTTATTTTAAACTATTACTTTGTTAAATAAATTAATGACATATTGCTGCAACAATGAAGAAATTAACAGGCTCTTTTCGCTACACTCAATGGGATCCGTGGTTAATAATATCCCAAATCATCTCAGTACAGTGCTTACTTTATCTGTCTTTGGGAATATTGTTAAGCTTACTGGGCTTATTGATTGGAAATCCTCGAACACTTGATCACATATTTGAATATCATGTAAGTTGCTTGTTCTAACTGTTAACTATTAGTTCCATTTATCAATAAATTTTCAGGAAATTCAAGTTCGTGATGCTGGGGGTCAAATTGTGATATCAAGTTTTGTAATAAACTCCTTAGTTGGGTAAGCCTTACTTACATGTGATACTAATATTATTCATTCTTGTAATAAAAATATTCATTCTTTTAATTTCTAAATTATTTCAACATTTTAGGGCTTTGGTGTTATGGTATATTGTAGAACGAACAAAACAGTGCATGGACTTCAGTTGTACATGGCATTTCATACATTTGATTATTTGTTGGTTTTACAATGGACAATTTCCCACGACATTTTCTTGGTGGGCTTTAAATGTTGCTTGTGCTACCCTGATGTGTGTGTGTGGTGAATTTTTGTGCTTGAGGACAGAACTGGCAGCAATACCTTTATCTTTAGGACCAAAGACAGATCTGTAATTATTTGTAAGTATAGTTGTTAGTGATGTGGCGTTATTAACATAGCTGCTATTAAACAACTATTATTTACTCGATAACAATAGCAACTGTTATTGCCGACTAAAAATAACAGATAACAGATATAAGTTTATTACAGCTTAGCGCTAATCAAACAATAACGTAAACAGTTCTAACCTCAACTGCCTTTTCGAATAGCAATAACAGATCGACCGAAAACTAAACGACTGAAAAAACAGTTGTTCTGTTTCGACCGATAACGCACACAGCAGTTTTCATACATAACGTTTCTGTTCGCAGTTGTTGAAAATAAAACGTAGGCTGAATACCAAAAGCTGTTAACTGATTCGTATTGAACGCGCTGAACGGCCAAGTAGAAAAACATTATTGAAAAATTTAACAGGAGTTTGTCTGATCTTGCAAACGTAATAATAGCGTTCAGATATACTTTCGTTCATCGTTGTCATTGCTGAAATCTTGACAATGTAATTATAAATGAGCGAATTTTAATATATTATATGTATTAGAAATTATATTAAGGGTTTATATTTTATTATTATTATAATGGTTTATGTTCTTGAAAAAAATATATTTAAATTGTTTCTAGAATATTAACATATAGTGAATTAGTTCTTTACATTAATTAACGAATATTAACATAAGCCACAAATAAGACTATTCTTTATATTGACCACGGTATGAAAATGATGTACCAATTTTTAATTAAAAAATAGTGCTAAGTAAGAAGTAAGTAGGTAATTACAAATGTTTTAAAATCATCATTTCTTTGTTGATTGTTTCAGTCTACACTTGATGAAATTTCATTGTTAAAATTACTTAAAAACAACAAACACCTGGTTAAATTTTCACTTTTTTATTTATTTTTAATTTGATATGTTTTGCCAAGTCTGGCTTCATTAGAAATTGGAAATACAAGGAATGCCAAATTTATATTTCTTAGAAAGAAAGTACAGATAGGGTAATAAGATATTTAAGGTATCGTCTTAATTCTGGGGATTTCTGAGGAAGTGGGTGTGGTGTAGCTCAGGTAAATTATATATTTATAAAACATTGTTGACAACAGATGTGGATAATATAATATTATTTCAAACTGGTTGTTCAGATGTATGATCTGTGGTTCAGATTAAGTAAGGGAGATGAATTGGTATCAGTTTGAACATTCAAGGATTCGGAGAATTTTGTTTTTGTTCGTTTCCAGGGATTCATGAAGGTATAATTTTTTACTTTTGTTTTGTAATTCTAAATTTTGGGATATATTTTGAGGTATATGGTTTTCTGAGTGTTCAGAAAATGTAATTTATTGAGCTCTCATTTTCAAAAGCATTAGAGTGTTCACGCCATCTTGAATTGAACGATCTTACAGTGTGACCAATATAGAAGTTGGGGCAACTCCCACAGTTCAACCTGGTGACACACGAGTTAGAATTTGTCACTCTTATCTTTTTTGTTTTTTATATGTCTAGGTAAATTATTGTTTGTTATCAAGGCTGTATATATATTCCTGTTCTGTAAAACAGATTCCATAGAATGTGAGAGTATGTTATAATTTAGGTATGGGATTGGGGTCAGTGGGATATATTTCTTTGTACTTTGAGAAAAGCCTATTGCAATATAATGACTTAGCAACAGTGCCAAACAATCGCTTCCCATAATCCCTTCAATTTGGATAGTTAGATATATTCATTAATATAATTGAGAATTACGCCAGCATTAAATATATAATATTTCCCTAACAGCACTACCAAGCATAAAAATAAAAACGTCAGAAGATTGTTTGGTGTATTTTAATTTTTGGTTCTGAATTTGCAGTTTAATATTATTCTTAAACATACAAAATTGCAGGAATAATAAGTCTTACAAATATATTCTATATCGTACTAAATGCGAAGATCTCTATCATATTAGTAGCCAACCGAGATGAATTTTTGCATATTTTAGTTTCTTACCAAGAGATGGCGACAGCAATTTTCAGCGTAAACAATATAACTGTTATCTGTTATTTTAAGTTGTTATTTGCAAATAGCAATAACAATAGCAACTGTTATTTAAATTTATCAGTTTTGCCCATCTCTAATAGTTGTGATATATTTTCAAAAATTAACAATAAATATGTATTTGTGATAAAATACAGCTGTTGCAATTCACTGATAAAATGTTTGGTTCAAAATTGTAATGTGACAGGTATATATAAAATTTGTTAGAACAAGAGCAATGAATAATGCACACTTGTGCCAAAACATATTTAATTGTAAAAATATTTTTAAGTATTTATGTAATTTATTTAATTTGTTGTATGTTAATAAACTTTTTTAACAATTTTTAACTGTTGATTTTATTTATTTGGTATACCTCTTATTAAAAAATGGTTATCAAAAGATATTATATAATTGTGGTTAGTATTTTATTTATTTAGTTAATCCAGTTAATTTCATATATGTAAAACCCTTCTAAGTAAAATAATATGCCTCTGGTTGTAGATCTTGTACAATTAGATAATAAGAATAAAATATAACATAACCAGTATGTGTTTAAAATGAGAGTAAACTGGTTTGCAAAGTGATACAATAGAAAAACATTATGACATTATTTTTTAGTTTTTTCTTACTGCTATGTATTTAAATGTAAAAGTATTAATTGTTAATTACCCTCAAGCAATCAATAAACTCCACTTACTACTCAGACTTGAAAATTTGCTCTTGTGGAATTCAGTTTTTCTGCAAAATAAAATTATCTCTTATTTTTTTATTCAACAATTTTGTAAATAAAATTGTAATCTAATATTTCATACTTAATATTATCTATCTTATCTACTTTGACAAGACTGACTAACTTATAAAATCAATTTTCTTTTTTTATTTTTTATATTATTTACAATATCTTCTTCCTATATTAACCAATAATTAAAATAAAACATTCTGGTAAATTTATTTTTTCTTATATAGTAATATGCCTATCTAAATAGGTATACTGTTTTTGTAACTCCCAAAGTTAAGTTAAGTCAATATTGAAGAAGAACTGATGTAAGGCAATTTGAAATAATTTGTTAATTTTATAACTACCACAGTCTTGTTTACTTATGAGAATATTGATTAATTTCATATTTCATCAACAAATAATTAATACATAATAAAAACAACAAGTTCATTTGACATTTATATGCACTTTTTGTTGTGTTTTACTTAGGTTATTGTGCCATTGCAATGGATTTGCTTGTGGCAATATTACACTAGTGATTAAATGCATCTTGGATATCGCCATTTTTAAGAATTCAGACTACTTGTCAGTAATTATTGAAAATTTCATTATATTTAAAGCAAAATACAGTATATCAATACAGGTGTAACACCTGTACACAGACTTAGAATACATGAAGCAATATACATACCTACTATAAGAAATATATGTCTCTCTCAAATCCAAAAATCTAATACAACGATGTTAACTATATTACTTTTATGTTTTTTTGGGCAATAACACCACAATCTACATCAATAAATATAAAGCCATTGACAACGAAGTCAGAATAGACTTTGAAACGTTTGGTATTCCTGCAATATACTTAGTTTTATTTCTATTGTGGTGTTATTGCCCAAAAAAACACAAAAGTAATCAACAATATGCCACAAACAACGTTTAGAAGACAATGTTAACTATGTTTCAAATTAAGGAACTAGGAAGTTTGAGACAAAGTTTTACTATTGCTTTCTATTCACAGTTAACTATACATAGAAGCAGTTACCATAGATATTTACTTTAAAATATTGCAGTTCCAGACAGTTTTTTAATTGGCATATTTTCTGTTTGTTGGGTATGAAAATATTGAAAATGTTTTATTAAGTTTTTTATAGCAGGTACCTATAGTTTCATCTTCCCTAAATTTCTTGTTCATAAAGATATATATCTAGTTTTTTTTCTTTTCATGTCTCCCTAATACTTATTATCCTAGTTCCGATGGTATAGGCAGTCTTAGCAACTTGGCATTTAGACTTATTTTACATATCATATATAGAGAATTTGTATCATATTAAAACATGTTAATATTCCAAATGATGTCCATTTTTTCTGGGAAAACACTTGGGTTTTTTTATATTACATTACGTAACTTTAGCTTGTTCAATATATTATGTTTTCAATTAGTGTTTATATGGGTCATGACCACACATCATCTTCAGCTAAACCCTACAAAAAATCTACAAAACAAATCAAAAATATTTATTCAAAATAATTTTCCCGCCCCTAAGCCTTTTTCAGCTTCCGCTCCTTCTAAACAAGCCTCCGCCACATTTTGATTACTAAACTTATTCTAAAACAGGGTTTGCTACAAACAGAGGCAGGGGCGTATCTTCAGCATTTCCATTGGGGCAAGGAAAATATAATACCGTGTAGCCATACACGTATTTACTCTTTCCACAAATTGAAAAATTGGGGCAGAGATCCCCGCCTCGACTATGAACAGAAGATATAGAAGACAACCAGATTATACCTGTTCCATTAATAAACAATTTGACAATCATGCTTAGCTCTGTTCTCTATTTTTATTACAAGAATGATCTACACATGAGTACCTAATAGTACACATGTAAAAAAATACAAAATTTAATCAAAATCATTTATTTCACTAAAACATTCCTCAAAATCTGCAAAATTCCAAATGGGATTGTTCTCAGGTTTCATCTCCTCCAGTTTCGGCATTTCTGATAACTTACAGGGCAAAGGTACTTCCCGGAAAAAGCGATGTTTCAGAGCCTAGAAAGAAATTTATATATATATATATATATATATATATATATATAGATATATATATATATATATATATATTATATATTTGTTTTTAAGTTTTCGCGGGCACTAAATGTTTTTGGTGGGCGTGTCTGCTTTGTTTATGCGGTTTCCGGGAATTCATCCGTGTAGTTGATAACTGATCCCTGCCGGGATCGATGGTAAAATGACGACGTTTCGGCAGAGTCACATCTGCCCTCTTCAGGTCGGTTCGCATAATTCTCGTAGCCTTCTGCTTTCGCTTCTAGTTACTCGAATACAGTATTCGAATACAGTTAAGGGGGACCGTAAATTTTTTTAGTTTTTCCCCCCAGAAGTACCCCTAAAATCAAAATTTCTTTATTTACCATATGTACTCCTGATCGAGTCACCAAATTATACACTGATACCAAATTTCAACCTTTTCTATGCAGTAGTTTAGGAGAAAATTGCTGTGATGTGAAAGAAGGAGAAATCCGGAGTGATATAAGGGTATATTGTATATACGCAACCCTAAAAATGCCAAAATTCCAAAGATGTTAAAATTGAAATGAAAAATATTACAAAAAGTGAAAAATGATAAAATTATGGGAATTCTCTAAAACATATAGCAATAAATATCAAAAATAGCGATTTCGTAAATGTTAATAATAAATTACAAATTGGCTGATTTTTTTACCCTGTGCGAAGCAGGACGGATCAGAAAGTTTTAAACAAAAGTAGACCTTCCTAGAAAATGTTAATTATGTAGATTATTTATATGGCATTTTTGAAAATTTTATAATTAATATAATGTAATTACTATTTAACTTAATAATAGGGTGGCTGCACTTGTATGCATTAGCGCACCCATGCCGGTGAGCTTACTATGTATGATCTGTGGAGCTTACTAAGCTTCCACAGAATCATCCTCATAGTTTTATAAAGCCATACGTATTTGCACAGACTTCAAAATAAAAATTTATTTGTTTTTAATTAAATTAATTTTTTTTTTTAAATTGGTTAAAAATATATTTATATAATTTCAGTTCGGGTGAGAATTAATAATTTAATCAAATATACAATATTAGCATTGTAAATAATTTCAGCCTATCAAGTATACAGGTTCCCGGAAACCATTATTCGACTGGGAGCGTGGCGTCTCCTGTAATCCAGCTGCTTGGAGGTCGGATTTAGTGGATGGTTTGAGGTCGGGAGTACTGGGGCATTGCAATCTCATGTTGACCGGGTGTCCACACTAAGCATGGCGTCGATATGGGCTTCCTGGAGGAGTCTGGGACGCCCAGGTCAGCTAAGGAGTGGCGAACCGGGCCAGGGGGGAAACTCAGCAGCCAAAAGTCTCCGCGTCGTGCAGTAGTGGGATCGCACCTGGGAGTGGGAGCTTTGTCACAGCCCGACCAATACAGCTAGACCTAAATCTTTTTGCAAAATTGTTTACCGTTTACAATTAATTTTTAATGATTCTCACAAAATATACGCACTCCTAACGATTTAAAAAATATATATTTTAATATCACAGCAGTATGTAGGTTTACGTTGTCTATTGATTATGACATGTATGATAATTTTAATTTTGTTGGTCTTTTTTAATTGATTTGCAACTATAGTTTAGCTTTTCAACAGTAGAGGGTAGTATACTTGTAAACGTTGAACTGGGTACTGTGCTGCGTACAGAGGTGCTGCGAACGTTATGAATTATATGTTTTGTGTTTTATTTAAAATTTCAAGTTATTTCAATATTCTAAACTTTATAAATTATAATTTGTAGTCACTACAAAAAAAAATAATCTATTAGAGTATTCTTGAGGTTACAGAGGTATCGTATTTGTATTAGTTAAACTATTCGACACTAGATGGCAAACTGTAGAAACGAAAATTTATAAATAATTCAAACTGATTTTTAAGTTTTCTCTGTATTATTACTAGATTAAATGAAATGGTCCGTATATTTTCTGAAGATAAAAAAAACCCAAAAACAGTTCCCAAACTTGTTTATATGACACTTCATACACAGGGGAGAGTCTTCTTTTATAAATGTAACAGTATTAAACTAAAAAATACAAAGTTAAATCAATTAGAAAAAAATACAAATAAAAAATACTGCCTTATCAATTTTTGCAGTCTCACTTCTGTATAATAGCTAAGAAGCAAAAACAAACCTACTACATCTAGTTTTACCCCAACAATAATCGATTTTTTTATTTCTCAGAAACACCATATTAGTTTTTTACCCAATATTTCTTTTCCCTTTTTTCCGAAAATAGCAAAACTTTTTTACGTATCCGTTGAGAATTTACCTACTTTCGAACGCAATATTGTATATCGTTTCTAAGTTGCTCTATCCGTAAATTAAATATTACTGAAATCAAACAAAACACAAAATCCTCCTTCATTTGGCTTACTTGCTTTGCTGTTATTCTTTGAAGTCCATCATATATTACAATCTTACTGATTAAGTTCAAACTGATTGCATCTGCAGTTGGTAATATTATACTCCAACTTTTTGGTGAGCTTGGAGAAAAACTTATCTTGTTATAATCTGGTAGCTGCTTTAGTCCAGGCCAAATTTCTTCGTTCGGTGTTCCCAAAGTTCCGAGAACTATAGCTAGCTGTTCTATGTCACTTTCGCCCTAAAAAGATTTCAAACCTAATTAAATAGACCGTCAGTATTGTAATTTTTAACAACAATCAATTGTTAAAATTTGTCAATTTCTGGTTCACAATACAAAGAGATCGTCATTTAACAATTTTACAAATCAAGTATCTAAACTGTATGGCAATGTATATCGAGCCTTTTTGGGGTAAATTTAAAGTTTACAGGAAACAAAACACAAATATGAACGACAATAACATTTGATTACAATTTGTATCATCAGGTTAATTAAAAAGCTATAAACGATTGCCAAGAATTATTTCTAATATCAACGAAAACTACATCTTGAAAAATTATTGCAAAATGATATATTCATTTGTAATTTTTAAGAATACATATTAGAGATACATAAATTAAGTACTGAGTTTTTATAATTCTATCATATGGATTCTATTCTTTTTTAAATGTAGTTGTATCTAGATTCATTTAATTCCCGTAAAGATATTTAAGCATTTAGATTAAATCTTGGTCTATATATCAGAAAACCAATTTCAAAAAATTAGTGTCTCATCATTTGGAAAATTCGTATTTAATTTTAATTGAAATATTTCTCTGTCGGCTTGTTTATGCAACCGTTCATGCCAAAGATAAAGCTGTAATATTGATTGCATAACATATATTATTATTTTTTGGGTTTATAATCGATTTATAGTTTTTATGGGTTCATTGTGAATTTGTAAGGATATTAATAGTATTAGAATAAATAAATAATCCATAACAATTCACATATTTTCCGAAAATTTATACACGCAATAAAAATTGCAACCAAACAAAAATTCGAACACTTCACTCCTCCCTTTAGTTGCCTACACTGCTTGAAGTAAAATGACAACTTTATGAACACTAATAAACGAAAATGTTTGAGTTTTATATGCCAGTAGTTTCTCTTTATTAACAATGCAAAATTCTGATAAAATTTATCATTTGACCTGTTCATCTTATATCATAAAGCTTTTACCTCATAATTCTTTAGGCTTATATCATTATCATTCAAAACTTTGGGAAAATTTTGTATGCAAAGTTTTCCTAATAGCATTCTGGATTTTGATCTCAATAAAATATATACTACAACAACAAAAACAAGTGAGTTGATTGATGAATCCAAAATCCTATACAGTGATCAGATAATGAAAATTGTATAAATATAGGCAATCAGACAAATAGATGCTGAAAATATGATGAGACAAAACATTGAACATACACACTTTTGTACTATTACTCCGATATGAGTAAATAAAAGTCCATCCCGAAAAAAATTGAATTTTCACTACCTACTGAGACAATGACAAAATGTTAAATAAATTATTTGCTCAAGAATATTACCTGAAATAGTGGTTGTCTATTTATCAACTCGCCAAATATACATCCAACTGACCACATATCAACCGAAGGAGTATAGTTTCGGGATCCATACAATAATTCAGGTGCTCTGTACCATCGGGTGGCTACTTGGTGGGAATATTGTCGAGGTTCTTCAAAATTGTATATCCTTGCCAAACCAAAATCCGCGATTTTTAGTACACCTTTGTTACTGATGAGCAAATTCGCAGGTTTCAAATCCTTCAAAACAATATTTTTTTCCAGATAGGATTGAAATTAAATTTAAGACTTACTCTATGCATAATTTTGTTTTCATGCATATATGACACTCCATTTAAAATCATCATCAAGTATGTTTTTTGTTGAGCCATGGTAATAGGAAATTCTTTGTTCGAAATAAAATCTGCCAATGACCATGGCAAGTATTCCATTACAAGTATAGCTGAACTTCCCATACATGTTACCTCTAATAACTTGACAATCTATAAAACATACATTTATTCAAAAAGTAATTAAACAATGTGTTAAAAGTCATCACATTTTTTGATTTGAGAACTCTTAAAGCGCAAATTTCTCTCAAAGTTTTTTTAGGTACTCCTAAATTTGGATTAAATGTAATTTTTTTCAAAGCAACTAATGTACCAGTTCTTATGTCCATTCCTTTAAATACGAATCCATGTGCACCTTCCCCAGCTCTCCCTAATAGCTGATAATTATTCATTTTAGAATTAAATAAAACCCAAAAAGACTATATTATAATTTGTTTGAAAAGAGCGCGTTGTCATGGCTACAGTAAAAGCCAGTAATACGACGGGCGGCACCACGAGGCCGTAGGTTTGAGAAATACTCTTGCCCTCAAAATAGTTGCTAGACTGCTTGGTGTTGGTTGAGATAGACTTATATATGGCTGCAACAACGCAATTTTATACTACTATAATTACAAAAAATATATATTGTATTGTTATGATTTCAATATAATAAAAATAAAATAAATGGCAATCAATTTTTTGAGAACAAGTGTATATCCCAAACAGACCGTCATGTGACGCTACCCATCTTGTAACAAGTTGAATCGTTGATGCATTTCAGCAATTTATTTAGGAAGAAGCAGAAAGCAGAAAACACACTACTGTCAAAAGAGTATAACCTCAATAAGTTCTGAAGAAAGAGCATGGACTGCCGAATATAAAAAAAAATCAAAAATAGATAAGGACAGTCTAATACCGTGTCCTCTGTAATGACTACGTAAGAGAAAGATAAAAACAGATACTTTTGAAATACAAATTTCTAACCTATTTGTTTATAATTTTTAGTGTTTAACATCTTTTCTCTAATTTGGTTTAATAAGTAATATGGTGGTAATAACAGATACTATGGAAGAAGGTAATAACTTGATAGCGAGTTAAACTAATCTTTAATCTTATGATCATTATAGTAAGAAGTTCCAAAAAATTTAATAAAAGGAGTATTGAAACAGAAGACATACACGAAGTAAATGAAGGATCAACAGGATCTGAAAGTGAACAAAATGAGGATAATAATGACGTTTTAAACGCTGGATGGGCAGATTCAATTTCAAAAATTCTCAAAACTAATAAACCAAAGAGGAAAAAAACACTGGTATTATCAAAAGCTAAAAAAATAAATGATGTTCCAAAAGTTCAAGCTAAACCTGCAGGATTTCAAATCGAGACAGCAGATGGTGATATAAAAGAAGAGAAAATTGAGATAGAGCAAACTGTAGAAAAACCAGTTAAGAAAAAAGTAAGTTTTCATAATGCTTTAGTTCATTCATCTGTAAATGTTAATTGTAGAGAAAAGAACTTCCAAAGTTAAGAGTTAAACCCAACATATTAGAAAAAGATAAAGAACGAACTTTGCAAAAAATTGCCACCAAAGGTGTTGTACAATTATTCAATGCTGTAAGAATGCAGCAGAAAGATGTTGATAAAAAATTAGAGGAAGCTGGTCCATTAGAAGTTAGGAAAGAAAAAGTTTTAAAAAGTATTGACAAGAGGACATTTTTGGATGTATTAATGAAAGGCAAATCTCAAAAAGTTGATGAGGTTTCAACAAAAGAGGAAAACAGATCTGTTCAGGATCCAACCTGGACTGTTTTAAAAGAAGACTTTATGATGGGTGCAAAACTTAGAGATTGGGATAAAGAATTAGAGACTGAGGATGTTGATGAAATAGAGAAAGAATTGGAATCTGAATCAGAATGAATGTTTTCCCTTTTTTGTAGACAAATATATATTCTAAGTTTCTATGGTTTTTCATTTAGTTTTTGTCTAATATAAAAGGCCTGTTCCAACACAACGTAAAACCGATAAGCAACCAGTAATCGTATTGTGCATATAATTGTAAACAGTAACTTGTCACTGTGCACGAAGATTATTGGTTGTGTATCAGTAATTTGTTCTGTTGGAATAAACCTAAATTAAACTTTAGGTAATGTGAGGGCAGACAAGAAGATAAATGTAAACAATCATGTTTTTTAGTCATTCATAAATTCAATTTTGTGAACTGTCACATACAAGTCACCATAGTAGTGGTAGGATGTCTATCATAAGTAAGTTGGAAATGACTATTGAGCAAGTTTTTGCTTATTTCATCTATTAGGATTTTCTCTCCTGCCTTTGTCTATAGTAAATAAAGTCCTAGGTATTTGATATTTGTAGCTAAGACAAAGTGCAGCTAGGAAAGCCATATTTACATAATATACCTAACAGTTCATAGCTAGTAAACACTAATTGACAGTAACTCTAAAACTGAAAATTATTTACATGGTTGATCATATTGCACATTTTTCTTAGCCTTAGAATATCTTACAGGAAGATTAAAGAACAACCAATAATCCAATAATTTTATCTAAATTGTCTTGGTTCACTTTGGCTATTGCAAATTTCAATGAGTGTGAACAGGCCAAATTCTGTATTTCTTCTCTTAAAAAAAAAGAGAAGCCACTACACAAGTAACTTGATATGTAAATCAATACATAGTTTCAGAAACTATATTCACTTTTATTCTTAACTGACTTCTGAAAATGTTATTGATTTAACTGATTTGTTACTGAAAATAGTATTTGTGACAAATTAATTTTAATTATTTATTTATACAATAACTGAAGTGAAAGGCGTACACAGCTTTTGTTTTAGGGAGGGGCCAATCAGAAAAAAATTGCCCTAGAGAGGAGCAAATCAGGAAAAAAATTGTCCTAGAAAGAGGTCCAATCAGAAAAATGTTTGGCCTAGAGGGGGGCAAGTCAGCAAATTTATGGGAAGTTTTGTAGGCTCAAGACAGGTTTTTCAGGAAGCAGCCAATGAACTACATGCTAGAGCTGGACATATTTCATTGGAAGCAGCTCTCAATTGGGTGAAAACTTAGAGCATGGACCTTCTGTAGATAGCTTACAATTCACAAAATAGTGTAAGGCCAGAAAGAGAGGGCAGTAGAGACATTAACAGTAACTATTTCACTTGGTGGGTGGAAGCAGCCAATGAATAACATACTGAACCCATTTCATTGGAAGCAGCTCCCAACCAAGTGAAATAGCCTCTTGCACTCTCTCTTTTTACTCTTACGACATTTGTGCACTGCAGGTTACCTCTAGAAGGTACAAGCTCTAAGGCCGTGTGAATTAATTTTGTCCATACAGGGAGGAGTAGTATAAATTCGTACGATACCAGCAATTTTAAGTTGTCGATCAATCAGTCAGTTGGGTTGTTTTCGCCTGTAGTTGCAGTTTTTAATTGTCACTGTGACATCGCACTGCGCAAGTCGCGTTTATCTGGGACACAGCCTAAGAGTAAAAAAGCCTCTTGGACACTCTGTTGCCCTCTCTATTTAGTTTGGTCTTGATAATTATGCATTGCCTTAGGGCTTGTACTTTCTGGAGATAGCTTGCAGTGCACAAATGACCTGACTAAAGAAAGAGAGATTAAAGAGAGAGAGGGGGCAAGAGGCTATTTCACTTGGTTGGGTTCAGCATGTTGTTCATTGGCTGCTTCCACCCACCAAGTGAAATAGCCTATTATTGTCCCCTTTGCCCGCCCTTTCTAGCATTGTCACGATTCTTAGAGCATTTACTTTCTAGAGATAGCCTGCAGTGCACAAATGTAGTGGTAAGACTAAGGAGAGAGAGGGCAAGAGGCTATTTCACTCGGTTGGGAGCTGCTTCCAATAAAGCAGGTTGTTCATTGGCTGCGTCCACCGACCATCCACCCTCTAAGTGAAATAGCTTCTTACTGTCTCTATTGCCCTCTCTTTCTAGCGTTGCCATGATTTTATGCTTGACAGGCTATATCTAGATGGTAAGTGATCTAAGTCACGATTTGTGGTTTACAGGCTATCTCCAGAGGTGTATGCTCTAAGTGCACAGGGAAAAGTATAAGTCGTATTCTGTGTATTGAAAGTGATCTGTGATTGAAACTTCATTTTTGGTTTTGCTGGACTTGTTACCTAATCAGTTTTAAAATTAAGGTAAAATTTTTTTATCCAAATTATAGGTGAACTATTAAGTGTCTTAACTGCTTATTTTCAAAATTTAAGATTGAAGTATGTTGGCTACAGCAGCATCTAGAATTGTTTCAAGGATTCAACCCAATGCAAGCCAAGCAGTTAGAAATATGAGTGTAATCTCAGGCCCTCCAACAGTCAGAGTATCTTTTGCAGAAAAAGTAGCACATGGTGTTTTTATTGTTGGAGGAATACTAGCTATTCCAGTATGGGTTCTGGTCAACATGAAACACTATAAAGGCCAGGAATGAAACTGAATTATAAAATTTTGTAGTATAACATGTTTTAAGTCTGTAATATAAGGTCAAACTAATGTTTTAACAGTGATTTTTATAAATATTATTCCCATCATTCTTTATTGAGATTTTTAAAGTGAAGACACACAAGCCTTAAAGTAATTGATTGGGTTTTAGTCTTATGCAAAAATACCAAATTTCAAGATTTGAAAATGAATCTGAATTTTCATTTTTTGTTGTATCAGAATAAAAGAAATAACCAAATTGATACTATGATTTACTTTGCAATAATAGTTTTAAACAAAACTTATAGGAATTTTGATGGTATTTGCAAATTTACTAATTCATAAAAAAAAATTCAGCATAATTACTGCTTTTTAATCCTCTTAACACGCTTGTAAATCCAACCACAATAATTTCTACAAATTAACATTGAATCTTTTATCAGTTAGACCATGGGTGTAGATATGGTCAGGGGTGGCTGTCCTTTAAGTGCACTCGTGTGCTGGACCACCAAAAAGTTATGTTTAAAAATCAACACAAAATGTTTAATAAACATCATTTCAATACCAACGAATTTATCAAAGCACAATTTAAGCTCTATCCAAACTCATATTAATACATTCACTGGAAAGGATATTTCACCATGCACTTCTGCTAGCTCAAGGTGAAACTTACATAGCTTCTATGAGATACAATATAACACATTTAAAGTGTGAGATAGAATATAGTTAATGCAAACTATATGGAGTAATGGGCTGATTCTCATACTTGGCATGGAGACAGTGAGCTCTGCTGATATTGACTGAAGGGGTATATACTTCAATATTTAAATTTTTTTTTTGATATAATTAGTGGTTGCTTTGTTTTTGTACTCGTAGTCTTTGAAAGGATATTTAAAATACAGAGTCAGAAATAGTGTGTGTGTTTAAATAACTGAAAATGAGTACCAACTTACACATTGACTATATTAAAAACAATAATAAATCATTTCAAAACAAATTAGATATAAAATTTGGTGGTCCACCTAGGCCATATCTTAATTTAAAACAAGAGTGCTAAATGAGAAATAAAGTATTTGGACGGAAACAGGAGTGAAGGATTAAAACATTTCTTACAGGTACCATGTCTTAGGACCGGCTAAATGCTCTTTCTGTGCTTAGTATTGATAAAAAAATTATTCAATCAATGGCAGACTTTAATTTTTAATAAAAAGCTCGACGAATATTTTAATTTATAAGAAATAAATGCAGTATTAGCAAAGCTATGGTTTTTTTTAGTGCATCTTTGAATCCTAATATTTGACCAGTAAAGTGCACCACCAGTTTCATAACCCACCAGCCGCCTCTTGATATGATAAAATATATACTTCAAAGAAATATAAAAGATTAGGTATTACACCTGCCAATATCTTGCAGAAAGATGTTTAATCAACAATATTTTATGCATAAAGGATTTGACAATGTAACAGCGGCCTCCTCTATTTCTCATTCACTATGCTTTTTATGGATTTTAAGTCTCAGGTATTTCTGTTTCCAATTGTTTTAAACTTTTTGTACTATTTATTCTATCTTTTCAATATTTATTCCTTTTCTCTTTTAGTTCATTTATTATCTTTGCTCATTGAAAATTATTTCTTTTTTTTTCACTAGTTTTATTTTAGTGAAAAATTTCTTATTTATTTTGCTTGTTTCATTTAATTTCAATTATATGCATTTAACTTATGAAATCTGCCTTTGAGCTCAATAAATTTTTCAAAATTTCTTGATGAGTTTCTTTGTATGTATTCCTTTCAGGCAGTTTTCTTTTCTAACATTTTGATTGCTTTATTCCACTAGTGCAGCTGGTATATACTTGTTATTTTTTCTTCGCCCACAAATGACTCCTGCCATTTCCAGTCCTGTTCCTTTATAAGTCCTCAATCTAATTTCTAAAATTGGATAATTATTTGTATTAAGTATCAAAAACCTCATATGGCGCACATTGAAAATATTTTTGGATCTATGGCACAATGCAGTAAAAAAAAACTGATAAAATAGGTTCGAAAAAAGTCAAACTTTTTATTACCCACTGTAGACATTTTCATTTTATTTTACACAGTTGCCTATAAATTTCTTCAATTTACAAAAGAAGTTTTAACTAAGACTACTGCTGTTCAAATTGAAATTTACGGAATTTCAATTCTAAAATATAAGGTATGTACAAAAAATGTAGTTGCACAAAATCAAATTCAATAAATTTGTACAAGTTAATAATTTACATTTTGAACAATTAAAATAATGTGCTACAAAAAATATAATAACAATAACCAGCAAAATAAGACATTAAATTTAAGAATGTCATTAATTGTAAAAAGATTGTATTATGTGAAATGTGTGAACTGAACTTCGTGTTACCTGTTACTACTGGTATAACAGATAAACATTTTACGGTCTAAGTTAGAAAACAATATTAATGGAAATTATATAAAAAACTACAAATTATATATTATTTTCTCACCACTCAAGTTTTGCATTTACTTTATTAGTTGTTTTAATAAGTAAAATATCATACCGTAAAATGGGGTTAATGAATGCAGAAAATAGGTTGAGAACCTTTTTTAAAGACACAACATATATTGATTCAAAAAAAGGCCGATGGGCACAGTGGCGGATCCAGGATCGTGTGTGGGACTTCACCTCGTTTTGGGGGAGGGGATTGACCCCACTGAGGATAGGTTTTAGCAAAATGAACACTAACAGAGCATACAACTCAGATGCTTTGAATATTTCTGGTTTGATTTGATACTTAAAATATTACTTGAAATATTTCCAATATTGCTATGTCCGCGATAAACACCCCATTTGAAATAATTCATGAAATATTTCTGTAATATTTTATGAAATCTTTGTGTCATATTTCATGATTTATTTCAAAAGATCTTTTGTTGTATGATATAAAATAGGTTAAATATATTGTAGTGAACTATTTAAAAATATTTATTATAATATTTAATGTTTGTTTTGATATATAAAATATTTCAGAAATGTATTTTCACAAAAACCTTTTGAAAATGTCAAACACTGGTGAATTTTTGCACATATTACCTCAAATATTGTTAGATGTAGAAAAATACACATGCATAACTTTATCAGTGTAGGTGGTTATCAACAATTTTTATCGTCAACTATAAACCTAATGCTCATCAAAAAACACAATTAAAATTATCCTAATGTTATGCAAAGTTCTAAGGAATCACTTAAAATAGATCATATAGTCATGTAAAAAAATCACGACGTTAAAGAACGAGTTCGTCAGGCTACATTGTCGACAACAGTACAGAACCTTCTTATTTGGGTACATTGGAGTCCCCTCGATATTTGCGCTATGAGATTAATAGTAAAAAATTGTTCTGAACTAGTTTCTCCCAAAATAGTTATGGATTTTTCGATGATTTAGAAGAAAA
>JAVLUE010000486.1:0-20001 GCA_034190945.1 Octodonta nipae
GTTTTCTATGAAAACAACATAGTTTATCTATAATTTTTAATGGTTTATACATGGTTTGAAGATAATTAATTTTCAATTGCACAAGGAAAGGTAGTACTGTTAACAGATTATACACATAAAGACCTGACTTAAATACATTGAATCAGTTTTGCATAGTTTTCAAACATTATATAATATTTTTAGAGACATGATTGGTTCAACTTTGAAAATTTAATGTAGTAATATTTAAATACTCACTTCGAGATGTCATTCCTTTGTACGCAAGACAATATATATTATATATAAATATAATATATATTGTTTCTGGTCGGGAACCTTCATCAGTTGCGCTTCCCACAATTGAATGTCCTCTCGAACACTTCTTTATGCATTTGATGCATTTCGTTAAATTTGAAGACGCGAGATGTAAGACCGACATCTAGGATTTTCAAGAGAATCAGTACACAGAGGTTCCGAATGTGGAGCCGTTCCGTGTAACCCACCAAAAAAGAAAAGAACGTGAAGGCCCACAGAATTTTCTGGAAGGACAAATCCAGATCCTGGGCTCGCGCAAAGGGTATGTGTTTGCCCAAGGACTAGGAGTAAGATATTTGTAAAAAATTTAGATCTTACAATAAAGACATGACTAACTAAGGGCAAAGAGTCATATTAGCTTCATGTATACTAAGAGGTATCAACTATGCCTGCCCCGCTGAAGATGTCTGCCCCAGATATAGATAAAACTGTCTGTAAAAGCCTACATACTTTTACAATATTGATTGTAAAATGGTATAGAGGTAGGTACTGATTTTAAAATTACTATACCTGTTATCAATATTAATTACCTAGCATACATATGGACATTTTTGAAATCGCCTTGAAATGTAGAATCCAAAAAAAACTAAAATATACAAGGCATAAAAAAAATTAATTATTCGTTACTGGAAATGTTTTACCCTGGATGCAAAAATACATTAAACTAAAATCAAAACTGCCTTAGAAATATTAAAATTGTTTGTTTTGTTAATTTATGTATAGTTTATAATGAATAATTTTACTAGAAGCAATTAAAATTTAACAAAAATCATATAAAAAAATGTTTTCTTAATTTGGCAGCACGTTATACTTGTATGTATCAGATACATTTTATAAAAAATCGCTGTATTCTCACGACTTACGTCATGTAATCGAACGTAGGAATTAAATTAAAATTCCAGATCAATTCGCAGGCCCTTTTAAGTTTATGTATCGGGCACACTTTCTATGCAGCGTTGGACGGCAAACTTTGTGGAGGCGATCATCGAGAATATTGACCGATCGGTGATTGCATGCGGTGATTTTCGCGCACAAAACATAGTAGGCCTTGTAAACTTTTTCGACTCATTTATACCGTAGCAAAAATTCGTATTAGAATCGAGCGTTGGTATGTAGGAAATGTAGAATGGATTTTTTTTTCAACAAAGTTTGGAAAAAAGTAGTGGGAAATTGTTTATAACTTTTTAACCGACTTCCAAAAAGGAGGAGGTTATCAATTCGTCGCGTTTTTTTTGTATGTTTGTTACCTGATTCCTTCTCCTGTGGTGAACCGTTTTGTATGAATATGGTCTTGTTTAATAGAGTATATATCCGGATTGGTGAAACTTCAAATTTGGGAAAAGATTTCTATTGGTAAAGTGATAAAATTTATGAATGAACACATGCGTGCATGGAAATCGACCAATATCCCTAATATTTTAGTCGATTTTCGAAAACTCCTTATGAATGTGTATAGTTTTTTAACGTTTAATCTATTAAGGAAGATGTCTAGGTGATCTCATATACTTTTCTGCGACGTGCAACTTGCAGTTTTGCAGAAAATCGCCGAAAATTCCAAAATTCTTATCAAAAATTTCATCGAAATGACATAACGGACATTTCCTCATAAATATTTTAATTCCAACGTAATAATGCGGGAATTTTAGGCACTGGAAGTTTTAATTGCGAATTTGAAAATTTTCTATGTACATCTCAAGCATATAGGTACTAAAGCATAGTATTTTCGGCTCCTTAAATCATTGAGAACCAAGCTCGTTTTGTTTGTATACCAGGCAAATACCTATTTAAATACATTTTTTTCCACTTTACGAAGACGGTGCTTTTGGTTGTCACATTCTCCCGGCCTAATAGAAAATTCAGTGACAACACATGTCAAACTTTAAACTGCTATTTGGTGAGTTTATACACAGGGTGTTTAGTTACAGCAAACAAAATCACAAAGTAAAGTGATAGAAGGAGTTGCATTTATATGATGATTGAAATATAGGACGGAGTAGAGTGGTCCATAGGCAACCGTATATATAGGATGGTTGAAATATAGGATAGACTGGACATTTGGTGGTATAAAAATGTTGGAAAAAATGTGAAATAAAATTATATAGGGTGATTAAAAAACTGTTATATGATGTGGACATAAGCAAATCATATACAGGATTGTTGAAATATATGCTGGAGTTGAATTATATTTATAGAGTGTGATTAAAAATATATTTCTTTTATAGCCCATAAGAAGTTGTATAAAGTGTGGAGAGGAATTAATGCTACACAGGGCGATAATATAAAATGTTAAAAATGAAGTAATTCACGGGGTAGCCCACAAGATTGGTTGGTACATAGGGCGGAGTGGATTTATCTATAGTTATACAGAGTTGTCAAAAAAAGTTAAAAAAATATTACATGGCGTGGTCCATAAGTCATAAATATATTTAAATGAAAATGTATCATTGCGTGTAATGTTGAGGCTTTCGATGTTACCTGGTTGGTCTATTAAGGTTATACATACAACATAAAAAATAAAGAATGAAAACTATCTGAGTTCAAAAAAACCAAAAAGTTGAAAATAAAACATGTTTAAAAAATATAAAACCGACTTCCACATACAATGTTGTTAGGTACCTACCCAAGAAGTAAAAAATGTAAGCATTAAAAGGTGCTCATTCTGTACAAATTAATTACCTACCAATCTAGTATATTTTTGAAGTCGGTGCCAAGCAACAATCAAGTTTGATGAAGTAGTAGATAAGTACGCAATGAAGGATTTTAGATTTGCTTGGCACCGACTTCAAAATATACTAGATTGGTAGGTAATTAATTCGTACAGAATGAGCACCTTTTAATGTTTACATTTTTTACTTCCTGGATAGGTACCTAACAACCTTGAATGTGCTATTTATTTGCTAGAGTTGTATTTTCTTATAATTATTTTTAGCTTTTTAATTATAGGTGGAAGTCGGTTAGATTTTTTTAACCATGTTTTATTTTCAGTTGTTCTTCTATAACTTCGTGGCTATCGGCCCCAGAAAAAAAATTCTAACAAAAGTAGGCTAGAATTTAATTTTCTAGAAAGCTGATGCCATTATAATTTAAAAATCAATACACGTCTCAAAAGTTGGGATTTTTTCGAACAAATGTGATTTTTTTAAATTAAAATTTGCTCCAGAAAATCTATTCCAATTTTGTTCTAATTTTGAAAAAATCTTTAAAGTAGTTAATCCTCTCAAGCATGGCTCTGAATCAGTGCACGAACAGAATAGTCCAGTCAATGAAGGCAAAAAAGGCAATACTGGGGAATTTATCTAAGCAGCACCGATTTCCATAAATATTTGGATTTAATTTCTACTTACCCTCTACTTCACAATTGACCCTGTGCCGGGGGTTGCTTTTTTTCCGGGAAGGGGGGTTGCTACCCCTTCTAGGGGGTGAAAAATATTATATATATAATTTTTTTCTGAAAGTCAATTCTTTTTGTTTTTATTTGTCAAAACAAAAATTGACAGGTTTATCGTGAAATAACTGATAAACAATGCATTTTTTGGGTAGAGTTCAAAAATACTGTTTTAAAGTGCTTAAAAGTGCTAGCATGAAAATTAAGCGAGTTATGACGTAAATAAGATTTTTTTTTTGACAAAAAATGTACTTATTACCCTCTAAATACTACCCCAGTTGAAACTAATTGCTACCAGTTCACAAATCACCAATTTGTAGGTTTTTTTTATAAGATAAAAGCCCATGTAAATTGAAAATGTATTTAACCCTTATTTTTTAAAGGTCTTGAGCTGAAAGGGTAATAGTACTATTTACAAACATGTACAAACTTTAAATGGTCATATCTAACTTAATTTTTATCCTACAAAAAAAGAAACATAAATTAAAAAAACAAAACCTACCTGAATCTTACCGAAAAAAAGTAAGGAGAAACCTCTACTCTTAATTTTGGGGGGCAAATTACAGAATTAAATGGAAAATATAACATTAAAATTGTTTCTAACACATCATATAATATATCAAATGAAAGGGCTTTTTATGGCGAAAACAAATATATTCTTGGGATATTTTTAAAACAAATTATTTTAAAAATATTAACAAAAATATAAAAAAAATTACCTATTCCCCCTAACTTATCTCTGAAACTATAAGCCGTAAAAATTTTTAAAAAATTAAGGATATAGGACCTCACCTGAACTTTACTGGAAAAATAAGGAGAAACCCCTAATATTAATTTTAGGGGTCAAATTACAGCATTAAATGGAAAACATAAAATTATACTAACACATGTTCTATATCAAATCAAAAGGTTCATTATGACGAATACAAATTTTTTTTTTCATATTTTTAAAATGAAAATATTTAAATTATTAACAAAAATATAAAAAATACCTATTCCCTCCTTTATTTCCCAAATTATAAGACATACATTTTTTTGTTCACAGATTTAAAAAAACGAAGAAATCCCTAATATTAATTTTGGGGCCCAAATTATAGAAAAAAAAAAAATAAAAATATTTTTTAACGTATCATGCAATACTTCAAATGAAAAGGCTCATTATGAGGAATACAAATATATATTTTTTATATTTTGAAAATTAATTGTTTACAAGATATTAACAAAAAATATAAAAAATTCTCAATTCCCCCTTTATTTCTGAAAGTTAGCTACCTATAATTTTGAAAATAATTAGGGGTACATTGGCTAACTTGAAATTTATAAGAAAAATTAGTAGAAAATCCTAATATTAATTTTGAGGACAAATTATAGAATTAAATGGAAAATAAAAATTAAATTTTCAAACGCATCATGTAATAATAAAAGGTCCATTATGTGAAAAACAAATATATCACATATTAACAAAAATATTAAACATCGACTTAATTCCCACTTTAGAAACTATAAAATTAAAATTGTTTCTAACCCAGCATGTTATATATTAAATAAAAGGGCTCATGATGAAGAACACACATATATTTTTCCATATTTATAAAATAAATAAATTAAAAGATATTAACAAAAATATAAACATTTTTACCCATTCAAGGGTAATAAGGTGAAAAATTTTGAAAAACTAGAAGTATAGCCCCTCACCTGAACTTTACTGGAAAAATAAGAAGAAACTCCTAATATTCATTTTGGGGGGCAAATTATAGAATTAAATGGAAAATAAAAAATTATATTTGTTTCTAACGGGTCATGTAATATATCAAATCCCAGGGCTCATTATGACGAATACAAATATATTTTTAAATTTTTTTTAAAATGAATATTTTAAAATATATTAAATAAATATTTTAAAAAAATTACCCATTCTCCCCGTTATTCCCCAAACTCTAAGCCCCCCTAATTCTATTATTTGGCCTCCAAATAAACGAAAAATAAATTATTAGAAAACCCCCATAGTAATTTTAGGGACAAATTACACAATTAAATGGAAAACAAAGATTCAATTTTCAAACGCATCATGAAATATATCGGATAAAAGGCTCATTATGTGAATTACGAATATATCATATTTTTAAATCATTTGTATAAAAGATATCACAAAAATATTAAACATCGACTTAATTCCCACTTTAGAAACTACACTATTTAAAATTTGAAAAATATAATTTATTTATATTTTTAAATAATTTGAATAACAGATTTAATAATTTATAATTTAAACTTTGAGCTATTTTGCCGTTTTTTTCTTCTAATCTACAGAGCCTCAAAACTCAGACAGTAGGTTATAAAAGGCTTCTCTGAAAGTTTATTAGTAAGATAAAACTCTAATGTTAATTTTTGGGGGCCAAATTAGAAAATTAAATACATATGTATTCTGATAAAAATCAAGCGAATCCTGAAGCAGATAAAATAAAAAGTATATGTGTGGAAAATGGAAGTGTATATTTTTTATAAATTGAAAACGCTTCCTTTAAAAGATATGTGTAAATATAAGAAAATGCACTCATTCCCTGCTGGTCTGAAACTGGAATATTCGAATCTTGAAGGTGGTACGGAACCCTAAGTATGCGAGTCCAACTCGCACTTGACCAAATTATTTATTTAGTAAGTCAGTCAAAACTAATTGTTGAAACCACTCGATAAAAACTTAGGACTCAAACCAACCTCAATACAATCAAACCAATTTCTTTATTTCTTCGATTTCAGATAAAGTCAAAACCATTTGTTTTGAGTTTACTATGACCACGATGATTCACGTCTTTGCTTCTTAACTAACTAGCTAGCCTTCTGCACTCGATTCCTTTTATATTTTATTACCATAGCTCGAACATTCTAGAAGAAATCGCTCTTGCTTCTGGATGTAGCACGTTGATGTCTCGAAATTGTTATTTTTTTTCCATCGTCATTTATTTTTTTGGGAGAGTAGTTTTTTATCAAGCAAATACTGATTTTTGAGGAGCTGATATTTAGATCTCAATGATTTTCATGAGCCTTATTCTTTATTTGTTCTTAGAAACTTTTTGAATCAGTCCTCTCCTGATAAATTGGAATTATTTTAAAAAAACTGCCAGTATTTTGTCTTCTTTTTCTTATTATTAGGTTGGTATGCTACTGGGTTTACAGTTTTTCGTTTCCACAGAACGGTACATTCTCAATCTCTGATTCTAGTTCCCTTCCAACAATGCAATCCATTTCAGTTAAGGAAAATCCAGATAATGTAATCGCTACAACTCCAGATCTTAAGACAAGTGAAAACCCCAAATTTTGAAACCCGAGTTCCTTCAACTTTATCGTGAATGGTATATTTAGTAATTTTAGAAAATCCTGATACTTTCCTAATAGAAAGTTAACCTTGCTTATCAGCACGTATAATTGATAATAGATCTTCCGCATAATTTCCATAGGAGCGATTATCCAGCTGCCTTTTGTATATTCTGTCTATATGCGAAGTTGGCCGCTAAAATGTGCTTGTTATGCCTCGAAAAAAGATTAACATTTTTTAAATTGAAGTTTATTATTAACAAAATGTTAATAATTAGTATTGTATTGACAATTCGTCAGATACTCAGATACTTCACAACTATAAATGTTTTGCAAACAGGGATGATTTGGGATTGATATTTGAAAATATACGGACTGTTCATTTGTTGTAGTTAGCCTTTTTTGATTTGGTTAAATAGTACTAAGTACGAAAACAATTAAGTTTACGTAAATACCAAAAGTTTATTAAAACGTTGTACCTATGTTTGTAAATGAACAAGGCAGATTGTCAGTTTAGTGATATATAACAAAACATTAAACAATCAGTATTACATAAAAAATAAATAGGTATTTGACCTTTGAAATATCATATTTCTAAAATAAACTTTGATTTAGTTTAACAACTTTAAAAGAAATAATCTCTAGTAAAAAATCCTCTTAGTTCCTATTGAAAAATGGAAAAATTAAAATTGATTAATATTTATTAATAACTATACAAAAATAAAGGACAATGCAATTCATACTCACAAACTGCACTTTCCCAGTAGCGACAAGTTTTACGATGAACTCGTATGTAGTAGTTTATCACAAAAAACAATAATAATGAGTCATGTTTATAAATACACACGAATATTTCGACATAGTAACGTAAAACCGGACGTTTTTTTAAATTAAGTAATCACTTTGTCAATATCAAAGTGAACTTTTCCGATTCGCAACTTTTTCACTTCAAATTCGAACTTAAACGCAAGAAACGGCACAATTTTGTATCAGACACCTACTTATTAAAAATATTGAATTTTCTTTATAAAAATGTAATGGTATCACTAGCGCCATCTTACCGTATGAGGTGTGACTTCAAAGTTGACAGAAGAGATCACTATTTTCAGTTTGATTATAATTGGGACCCGTTTCGCCAAACTTGGCACTTGGGTGCAGTATACTAACAATTTTTTTCAGGCCCCATTTTCAAATAAAACTCCTTAAAATGTAGAAATTATAATATAATATTATATAAACAGTTCCTTTTGTAATTATTAATACATTTAAAAAAAATAAGAATTCGATATCTATGTCTACGGAGTGATCATATACCTATGTGAAGCAACATCACCATGCGGCATATATGAAAATTGTAAATAATATCAAGAAAATGTTTAATCATATCTTTACAATTAAATGTATATAATATACCTTTGCATGGAAATATTAACTTCATCTTTTGATATTATCCCCATCTTCGTCTTGACGTTTACATACTTGTATTGTGTGTTGTCTGTTGTCCAAAAAACTGCATCAGAAACTTCTACATGCAGTTCTTTATTCCCATTGCAAAATTTCAACCTACATTATAACTAATATATTTTTTAACAATTATTTAAATTAATTTAGCGTAACCATATTTAGTAATATCATGTAATGGTAAGGTTAATCATGAATATTTATATAATACTCATCGTTCTTACCAATTCTTCTTTTTACCTATGGTATTAAGACTACGCTTTTTTACTTATTGGGTTAGTTCAGTTAGTTGTAATCGGCCCACATAAAACATTTATTAACTTTATCTATGTTGTCTGACACAAACAGCTAGTATGTTTTATTTTTCATATTTGAGCGACATAGAATGATATATGATGCTGCCCCCTGGGCAGAGTTTGACAAAAACGAATCCCCATTTATTGAATTAAAATACATGGAGATTTTTTAAGCAAAAGTTTCCTAACGGGGGCCCACATTTACACATATGAAAATAGTCGAGCAAGGGAATAAACTGGTTAACTTGAGATTTCATTTATTTCGATCTTAGAGCATTTACTTTCTAGAGATAGCCTGCTGTGCACAAATGTCGTGGCAAGACTAAGGAGCGAGAGGGCAATAGAGAGGGCAAGAGGCTATTTCACTCGGTTGGGAGCTGCTTCCAATAAAGCATGTTGTTAATAGGCCTTTTCATCAGGTGATTGCGCAAGCGCTGCAGCCATTTTGAAATAGCCGTAATTTAAAAGTTTCGTACTGTTTTAGTTAACAATGGCTGGGAATGCAATAATATCTTTGCCAAATAATAAATTACTTGAAGAATTAATTGATGGTGCTTCACTTATTTATAACTCTGTGGAAGCACATAGCTGTGAGCAATTAAAAAGATGGTTAAAATGTCACGGACGTTCACAGCAAGGAAAAAAAAGTGTGCTGGTTGAGAGGTTAGGTATCAATACTTGTATTTACTCTTGTAAAAAATCAGAAAAAATAAATAAAAATCATGATTTCATTCGAATTTGCATGTAAAAGCACCTTAATTAATATAAAAATTAACAAATATAACTAATGTCATAATAAAATATTTATAAAATCAACATGACATTTAAAAAGGAGTTGAAAATTCTAAGACTAAAATAATGTTCATATATGCAAGCTAAATTCAATAATTGTCATTAGTTATATCTTATAATTAATTAAATCGAAGATGTATTCAATAAAAAATAAGTATGTTGAATATAAAATATTAAATATTATTTTCAGGGTAAAAATTGGTATAAGAAATAATATACCTGTCGATCCAAATGTTGATAAAGGATCAGGATTTTGTTCACTTGGACCACTTTCTCCAGAAAAATGCAATGAACAAATATAAGTGTCCTTAGTAACATCATCAATAGATTTAAATCCTCTGTCACTTCGGCCACATTTTTTCACCCACGAATCACATTTAGAACATTTTTGACATGTTTTAATATGTATTTTTTTGGATGACTTAATTACTTTCTTGCGATATTCCAGGCAAGGCTTTGGAAAGTTTATAAAATAATAGGTATTTGTTTTAAAAGATTTATACCGTGTATCACTTTTGCATACTCCATAACAACACCGCTTTGTTGTACCTTTTCGTACAGACAACATAATTATAGTTTACAGCAAAATTGCTGTATTGAATCCTGACACTTACTACTTTACTTTTATTGCTTTTTTAAATCATAAACACATTTATAATAGTATTTATTAATTTTAAGTTTTAGTACGTGGGCACTTTAACACGTTTGTTTACAAATAACAGTACGAAAAAAATGGCTGATGCGAACGCATGCGCACTGAAAATGAAAAGGCCTATTGGGCTGCGTCCACCGACCATCAACCCACTAACTGAAATAGCCTCTTACTGTCTCTATTGCCCTCTCTTTCTAGCTTTGTCATGATTTTATGGTTGACAGGCTATATCTAGATGGTAAATGATCTAAGATTTCGACACCGACACCACACAGTACCTTCATCTAGAAATACCCATACAATTCAGTTCAGTGTGTAAGAAACAGAGACCAGGTAAAATACATTATGAGTTCCTTCTTTTATAGAATATCAATAATATATTGGAAATAAACTAATATAACATCCAGTTAATATAGAAAACCTGCACAAAACTTGCTTTTCTAATAATAACTCCAAATCTCTCTTTGTGATATATTGCATTATGGACTTGACATATCAGAAGTCAGAAAGAACGCTATATTTCATATTTCATACACCTTTTGTTGTTTTTTTTGCACATTTTATGTGGCACTTATAGAAATTTCAATTAAGAATTAAATTACACATTAGAATTAATACTTGAGTCATAATAAAATAGTAACAATTATTTTATTTCTCCTGAAATTTATAACCGTTATTAATGATAACACAATGAAATAGAAATCGAGACAGGAGATAACAAGAGACGGGAACTATAATTCATAAGAAGCTTTCGCTTCCTCCGTTCAGTGTCAAATGACTACCGCTCTTTTTATAATTTTCTACACAGGTAAAACAAATAGTGTGATCTCGATTAAAATAATTTTAACTGTATAATGTCTCTTATGATCGCACTGTTAGTGTAATATGTAAATACTATAAATGTAAATACCAAACACTTGTAAATCATGTTTTTGTCTTTTCGACTATTATCGGGTAGATGGCACACTGATAACATTAAGTTACATAATATATACTTTTTCTTAGATTCAATTTCGAATTTCGTTTCTATTGCAAAAATTGTAGCATAAAATTTTCTTGTTAAATATACTTTACAAGTTGCCACCTTTTTCAAAAAAGCAGTTTCTTGGATTTTTTCTACGCTTATGTTTCCTAGATTCACTTTTTTGGATAAAATGGAAGATTTTCTAATTATTCGCAAAAAACGTGTAGAAAATATGTTTTTTTTTAAATAATCACCATCAACCGCACGTCGTGGTTTATCAAGAAAACTTCATACTGCATTTTTTGGTTGAAGTATGACCCACTTTTAACATCTGCTGTTATGTTGAGTGAAAAACATCCATCTTCTATGAGTAAGATTCTGTGGAAGCTCAACCCACGATGACGCCAATGCATACAATGGCCGTAACATATACTTCTTTTTGTATGTTCTGCGACATGTACAATCTTATGAGTTAAAAAAGCAAAACAAACTTCATTATCTGATGATTATAAACTATCTTTTTGTTCAAAATTAAATGCATATTATTAATTTATTCACCAAATATATAATAAGTATATAACTGAATTAAATTGCTTCTTTTTAATAAAACTGAAATGTCTAATAAATACGAGGGTGAATCAAATATGAACCGGACTTTTCTGTTTCTCGCCCTGTAGGTAATTCGAGTGGCGTGACGTCTAGATATATGTTAGGTAGGGATGTTAAGAAGAGGGGAGTTCGTCGGTTTGACGAGGCCACAGATCACACAAGGCGAGGCGTAGTCGATGCGCTGTTAGTCTCTTGTGTGATCTGTGGCTGTTAGTAGCTTCTCTATTGTATGATCTGTGTTAGTAGCATCATGTCGGAGCAAGAGGTGCATACGTCTGTTGCGCAACGTGTTGTTATCAAATTTTTGGCGCGGGAGGGCGTTAGACCGTCTGAAATTTTGCGTGGACTATCTGCACAGTTCGGCAATGAAACATTTTCAAGGACCCAAGTGTATGACTGGCACAAAAAGTTTTCAGATGGCCGAGAGACAGTGGAAAATGAGCCTCATGCACGCCGTCCCACGACAAGCATCAATGAGGCGAATATCTACGCAATTCGTGAGCGGATTGAAGGCGTACTGCTGATCGATTTTCTGCACGAACGCCGTCAATTAATGCTGAGTATTACTGCGAACTACTCCAACAAGTGAAACTTGCCTATCGGCAAAAGAGGCGGGATATGTCTATCCGAAGTGTGATTCTGTTGCATGACAACGCTCGGCCACATACAGCTGCATTGACTCAAGAAAAATTGAACAAAATGCATTGGGAAACCCTTGAACACCCGCCTACAGTCCTGATTTGTCGCCATGTGACTACCACATATTTGGGCCACTTAAAGAAGAACTGGGAGGCCACCACTTTGAGGACAACGAATGTGTAGAAACGTTTGTGCGCAATTGGTTATCGACATTAAAAAACTTCCGATTCGGTGGGAAAAATGTATACATAAGAGAGGAGACTATTTAGAAAAATAATATGTATTAAAATTTGTATTGATCGTACCAATAAAATTTTTAAAACAAAAGTCCGGTTCATATTTGATTCACCCTCGTATTATTATGAATGCGTGAAAATAGATCTAAAACTCGTCGTTATTAGTAAATCTTAAATTCATTGTATTTATACATTATAATTCTCAAATACTTACACATTTATTTAGAAGCTTTTAAGACTTTATATTTACATAATTAAAAGTACTATTCAACTTAAATCGTTTACGGAATCTTCCTCATAAGGGGTGGTATGCTCCCCGGGTCTGTTCCCGCTTTGACAGGTCTCTAACAATAGAAATAACATATTTTTCATGACGATAAAACAATAATTAGCTTCTCTATTACAGGATGTGCCTAATCTTATCTACATGTGGAAGGAGGTAATTTTTCGGCTCACATACCAATACCATTCATCTTAATTGTTTCAGCAATTGAGAGCTATTGTTTGGGAACGCGAAATAATGAAAATCTACAGAACGACAATCAAGAAATGTATGTGTGGAAATCTTCATTACTTTTAAAGAAATTGATCAGTAAATACATACCGTGTTTGGGCGTTTATATAATATAACATGTTACTACCTTGTATATACTATACTATTACCTGGTATACACCGTGTATGCACTGCATTTACACCATGGACGAATGTAACAAATACATAGTGGATACACTCACACGGTGTATCTATAAAGTATGCACATAGTGTATAACCGTGGGCTCAAACTATCTTGGGCAAGTAAACAATCAAGTTTTTTTTCCAATTTCCTAAAAACTAAACATAAATTCAACGTTCAAAAGGTTAAATTTCACCAAAATAAATATTGTGATGTACATGCGGAGGGGCTCCCTACGATTTATTACTCAAGTAAAAAAAAACTTAATCACTCTACTTAACAGTAGGACAATGAATGTTATGTAAATAAATCATAAACACAAAATCATCTCATTTTTATTACAAAAAGAAAAAATTGATGGAACAACATTTATTATAAAATGCTGAAAGTATAATAAACTCAATTTATTATATATCATTGTGGCACTAACAAAAATTAAATTAAAATTAAACATATATTTTTCTAAATTTGTAAACAAGTAAAAAATACAAACTATTCATACATAATTAAAATATTACATGTCAAAGCTAATGGATTCTTAGTTGAATCTAAATTTTAATTGTGCCAATGAGAAATTTTTCTAAAATATATTGCCAATAGTAGCCGAATTAACGTGTATTACCATTTCTAGAAATAATTTCAAAACATTTAATAACTCCCAGGGAGTTCAAATCCTCATATCATATATGGGTGCTCTCACTACAAAACTATTATTAATTCATCAAAATATATTCAACTTTTAAGAGTTCTAACTCATCATTTAATAAATATCTCTTATGTATAAATATATATACAGAAAATAGTTTCTCAAAATGTTAATTAAATTCTAGTGATTATGAGCGATATGAATGTGTTGCAATTTTAATATTTGAGAGAACATTACAATTCATACAAAAAATAAATGTTGATTTTGTGGGTCCCAGGTTGGATTATTAAAAAAAAACAAATAAACCCTCAATACGTCATCAAAAAACATTTGCCAAAATTCAAATTTTTAGAAAGGAACACTAATTCAACATACTAACAATAAAATAGAAAAAAAATGTAACTATTTAAGAAACGTGAACATGAGAATTTTTAGAAAATGACAATAAAGGAAACTATAAAGATGATAAGAAACTATCAACAAAAATACAGCGAAATTGAATTAAACAATCATCAGACGGAAATAAGGGACTAAATTGTATTGCATGGAATGCAAATGTACAGATGAAAAAATTGTATATTGGAACTATATGACACAAAAGCTCAACAGAATGAAAGCACAATCAAGGAAAGAAAATAATCAACTTAGGATCACAAGAAGCATCCACAAATAAACTAAAAAATGTATAGACTAAAATAACAACACATGCCCATTAAAGGAAAAAATCCAAATAGCTGGAATAATATCAATATGCTATTATGACACAAGAACAGGGATCAGATGAACCTTGAAATCTATATACTGACAACCCTTCTATTCAAGCTGTATAAAACTGACTAAAATTATTGCAAACTGCATGATTAAAAAACTGGAAGAAAAAATCTGTCGGCCTATATAATATATGTTATATAATAAAAAGAGAACCAACAAACTCCTATCATTATTTTCTAAAGGCAAGTTTTTTAGAACCTTGGGGAACAAAAAGTATTAAAAGGCAAACGTTCGAGGTCATTCTCTTTTATGAATTTAATTATTGGTATAATTAGAAACAGAATTTCGGTAAAAAACTTAGGGTAAAGTCCCCAATAACCTTCAATATTGTCAATGATTAGGACTGTAACCAGTTTTTGGTTTAGGTAGGGGCAAAGTAGAAAAAAAGTCCTAGAGAGGGGCAAATCAGGGAAAAAAATCATAGAAAGAGGATATCTCACTTTTTTGGGGGGCAAATCCGCAAATTTATGGGAAGCTTTGAAGGCTTACGGCAGCTTTAAAGGTCCAAGGGGTGGAGATGGGGGCAACTGCCCTCCCCCATACACCTGGTCGCTCTGTGGACCAAAAAATAGCGGAATATGGGTCAATCTTGTATTTCCTTCTGTTACTGATATAATAATGCTGCTAATATGTCTGATGAAATTAAACCATCAATATTTATGATTATACCATTAGCTTTTCCCTGGATCACATTCCGAATAAAGGAACAATAAGGCGAAATATATAGTATATTATTTCACATATTTGGACCTTGAAAAGTTTATTAGTCAGATGGGAGGATTTACTAATGTCTAACCTCTTCGGCTTAGTCCAACACAAACGCCATATAGGCGGTGCGGGCGATGCTTTTCGTGACAGCCACAACTCTCAAATACTTAAAAAGCATTCATGATAACCTCTCTCTGACGATGTAACAATTTTGTTTTTATGCACCGTGCGGTTGGTTTTAGGAATAATCGGTATTAAAAATAATCTCTGTTGACATCGAGTAACAAGTATCGATGTACGATAAATATCGAAAGAAATCTAACGCAGATAGCAAACAAAGATATTTTAGGTAGTAAAAAATATATTATAATAATAATAACAAGAACCACAACAACACTCACTAATTTAGTCACAGCAACAACCTGACCATCACCAACGGAGTCGAACGAGAACTCCACCCGAGGAAGTGTAGCGCAGGATTAACAGCCAGCGCTCACTCAAGCGGGACTGAAAAGACAGCGCATGAAATGAACTACCGCCGTGAATGAATTTAAACAATAGATCCAGAACCTGAAATAACTTTGGCACAAAGACCAGACGACACTATTAAATATATTATAATAATAATAACAAGAACCACAACAACACTCACCAATTTAGTCACAGCAACAACCTGACCATCACCAACGGAGTCGAACGAGAACTCCACCCGCAGAAAGTGTTGCGCAGGAGTAACAGCCAGCGCTCACTCAAGCGGGACTGAAAAGACAGCGCATGAAATGAACTAGCGCCGTGAATGAATTTAAACAATAGATCCAGAACCTGAAATAACTTTGGCACAAAGACCAGACGACACTATTAAATATATTATAATAATAATAACAAGAACCACAACACTCACCAATTTAGTCACAGCAACAACCTGACCATCACCAACGGAGTCGAACGAGACTCCACCCGCAGAAAGTGTTGCGCAGGATCAACAGCCAGCGCTCACTCAAGCGGGACTGAAAAGACAGCGCATGAAATGAACTAGCGCCGTGAATGAATTTATCCAATAGATCCAAAACCTGAAATACCTTTGGCACAAAGACCAGACGACACTCAAGAAGAAGAACAGCCAACGAACGCTGACCTGCTTGAGAAGATCCAAGCTGAAATAGAGTACAGTGGAATAGATCCACTGACTAGACCCACTCTGTCCAAAAAAAGATCTTCAAAGAAATTGGTTATCATATTGCAGGCAACGAACAAATTTATCTTGCCAAACTAAGTTTTAGGTGCTAATACATTAGAGTCGCTACACACAATCATCTACTATGCTGCAATAGTCAACTGCAGAACAATTGGAGTCGTTATAAGATCAAAGCAAGACCAATACCTCGAACACCACCTTGGCAAAGATGGCTTGAAGTGAAAATCAATTGTCTTCGGAAAGACATTGGAAGATTGACCGAGTACCAACGAGGGGTCACTAACAACAGAATAGAAAGACTTGTCAGGACTATTATGGACAATAACCGAATTCACTCTCAGTGGGATGGAGAAAACATTACATCTCAGCAGTGTCTAGACAGTCTACGACAAAAGCTCTCCGTCTACACAAGTCGACTGAGAAGGTACAAAAGAACTAGACAATATATTCCGGCAATCAAAAAACCGGATTTATAGAAAACTTAACAACATCAATAATAATGGAGCACCTAGCTACCCCAGTAAAACGGACATTGAAGAATTCTCGAAAACACAGCTTCCTACAATTTCCTATAACTCTTTCTCTCTCGCCGCGCATTACGTTTTTCTCTGGACTTCAATTACTCTATATAATGAATTACCTCTTTAACTCTGAATGCCAACGCCATCTATGAGATTACTCTTATTAGTAGTAAGCAATAACTATGTTCACTGAAGCGTAAAAGACTAGATCTCGCTGTTGCTACTACTCGTCCGCTATAAGAAGGAAATATTCAGTCTTACAGCCTGAGTTAGTGTACTAGTACACTCAGTAATGTTTAATCTAAAATGAGAGAATCCTCTTTGAAACCTCAGATAGGCTATTATAAGTGTAATAGCCTAAGAAGAACTATGCGTCCAAGACCATAGAGAAGCTCCTCCCTCTAAGAGATCGCCCACATGAAGCATATGATCTCCCCTCTCCCCAGAAAGCTTTTGTCTAGATCGTCGTCCTCTGAGTATAGTATTATATTACTAATGCTAACAACATCAATCAGCAACAACTAGATGATGTAGAATATACTGATGTTACGATATTATTCTTAAAACATCGAGAATTTACATCGATGTCAAAACATTCTAGTTGGTTTATTTTCGTCCGCAGTTCTGGTTTACGGCTCTCACGTTGACGCAACGCAGCGCCCGCACCACGCATATCGCATTTAAGTTGGACATAGCCTTAGGAAAGTCTTATCAAAGATACATGTTTAAATTTCACTGAAAGTATATCATTGTGAAAATAGCAATAAATAGTATTATTAGACTGTCTGCAGTTTTTTGAGAAACTCATTTCTGAAAACATGCTAACGAATATCTACCGTTATTGCGCTTACAATTTATTCGATCTGTCAACGTCTAATATAAGTCTGTAAAGTGATATCACGAAAAATTTCATCAAATGATTAATAGTTTTCGGTTTGAAGAATTACGCTTTCCACCCGTACAGTCGAGTCGGTCGCCCAACAGCTTTTGCGGCATGTATAAACGAGTACAGTACCGAATTCCAGTCGAGTGCAGTTTTTTGGATCCGTGACTAGCTTTAACTTTGAAATAATCGTAGGAACTAACTGGAATTCAAAAACCATTTCGCCTTGACAATACTGACAACGCTTTATCATATCTTGTACAGGACAAACTAACAATGGAGTGGATTCCCTATCATATCTGAAATAAAGATCAATAAATATTAAATCATCAAAATTTATTGCCTAGTTCAGAATTAGGAAAACTAAAAATCATTGAGTAAATACATAACTCTATAGAAGAATAATCATTTAATCTAATTAATAACCTTACCTCAAAATTTGTCCTGGATTTTTTTGTATCTTAGAGAGAAATCGATAAAACATCTTGTCTCCGTGAGCAGGATTACTCTTCTCGTATTTTTCAAAATTTTCCATACCTTCTATGGCGGCGTCTTTATCGGAACTACCCAGATTTATAGGAATATCGTATTTTTGCTGGTAATCCTGGAGCAACTCTTTAACATGACTGTCCGGAATGTTTGCTGGATGCTTGTCTGCTGTTTCTTCCCAAACGCACATCAAATACGAATTGAACTGAACGAGTGAAGGCCTTCGCGAACTTAACTGGAAAATTTCTTGAGGAATTGGAGTGACTTCTTGCATCAATGCCGTTATGTCACGTTGTGGAAATGTAGGAGTGTCAATGCTAATTACTTCACCTTCATCACCTTCGATTTCAGCAGTTGCTGCTGGTGAGTGTAGCCTCCCAACTGCACCTCCTAAAGAAACAGTAGGTATTGAATTTAAAACTAATTAGGAATATATGAACGTAACAATTTAAACTTTAGTTTTAGTACATTCAACATAATACTCATATATTTCTACTATGACTCAAATATTAAGAAAACTTAAAATTTTAAAACATAACTGTAAATTTAGTTTTTTTTTTAAAGGTAATAATCCGTCCTGACATATATGACCTGTGTTTACAGTAAAGTATTTATTTCATAAAGTTGAAGTTGAAACATCTGAATAACATAAGTATACACCATATATAACACAAATATTTGTACATAGGTAGACTGCTAGATATTTCTTTCACTCAGAACAGCTCTAAGGAAGACCTTCTGTAAGAGACAACTAGTAATTTTCGAAATTGTCTCTATTTCACTTTGACCATTACCATTTTTTACTACCCACTTATCTGTAAAGGCGCGTACAGACCGGGCCAACGAACGCCAACGAAAGAGATTCGGCAATGGATACCGAATGTTCGTTGGCCTTCCAAGAAACGTCTATACTGCGTTCGTTGTTTATGTTAATGTTCGTTGTAACGTGAAACCGAAAAATCGATACGCAAATGGAGGCAGTGGCAATTCCATCGTTCGTAGCTGATATCGTCCACACCACATTCGTCTATTTCCTCAAATTCTTTTGATGTTACCGACACTCTACGGGTTGCGAGCGAACGCCAACGAAGCTTCGTTGGCTTTCACTAAACGGTCCAAACTGAAAAAAAAAATCGGCGAATATACCCATTCGCTGGCCCGGTCTGTAAGCGCCTTCACAGATAAAAACTAAGAAGTGAAAACCCCAATGAACAGTCAAAATAATCAAGAACCTTCTCAACAATTAATTCGAAATTTAAAAAGGAACTGCTGCATTATAACTTTAAGGTTTATAAAAAATAAACTTAAACTCCATCTAACCACTAGACTAATTTTAAATGAAAATGGTAAAAAGTGACTTTTTTGCATGTATGATGGAAAGTACGTATGGAATGAAATAGAGAGAGCAAGAGGTTATTTTACTCAATTCGGCGCTCCTTCCAGTAAAATACTTCGAGCATGTAGTTCATAGTTT
>JAVLUE010000487.1:0-22500 GCA_034190945.1 Octodonta nipae
CAAGGCGTTTGAAGAGCTGGACAAACCACCTAGGCAGGAAGAGGACACCACGGTATCAACTCTACTATTGCCGTATACTTAAGGCTTGTTGGAGAAACTTAGAAGAATTGCACACAGCTATGGAATCAGAATGATCTTCAATAGCAACAACACCTTGAGGAGCATGATAATAAGAACGAGGCCCGACGCACCAACAGTACCAAATAACTGTATATACAGCATACCTTGTGAATGTGGCAATCTTTACATTGGAGAAACAAAGCTACCGCTGGACACCAGAGTTAAAGAACACCGCACAGCTACTCAAAAGGTGGAGGTAACGAAGTCTGGGCTAGCTAATCACGCATGGACCGAACACCATAATATCAACTGGGACTAGGCCAGAGCAATTCACAAGGAAGAGCACCAGTACAAAAGAAAATTCATAGAGACAGCATATATAATCTCGAACGAAAATATAATTAGCGAGCCCAGCGTCCAAATTAAAAATATTTGGGGAGCTCTTCTTCGGCCTCTGTCGATGACGCTGATTGGACCGGATAAGACCCAATGACCATGACCGGCGACGCATGACCGGTTAAGGATATAAATACGACCGATAATCTGAATTTCCTATCATTCACCTGATGGCGATAGCAGATATACAGCCATTGAAACGTTGTGAGATCAACCACTTCAAGACGATGGAAGTCCAAGGAAACTTCGAGGCATACAGGACAATCATAATTTTATTATTCTAAATGGTTTATCTTAGGCATCTGGTAACTTTCATATACATATATTAGTTAGTTAAAAAACATTACAATTTAATTACACCTTAGAATTGATGAAAAAACATTTACAGAACGAATGAAAGTAATAACCAAAACAGTCTTTTTATTGACGATTATGGTCAACTAAAAAAAACACTTACCTTTTCATAATTTCCTTCTTGATTAATTAATGATCTGCATATTTCTACGAACGGTTTGAAAACAAATGGAAACGCGTTCATTGAGAGTTGGAAAATTTGACCAAGGTAATCCAAGACAACTATTCCTTTTCGCTCTATTAACTCAGAAATAAGATAACATATAGATACTTGCTCATGGAGGTACTCATAATCTTCACAAAGTTTTGTGAACTCACATATTAACTTAAAAACTGCTTCCACAACTACATCACCAGCAGTAGTTCCCTAAAGAAATATTGTATCAAAATGTGTAACTGAACAATAATTTTTCTCATGATAATTATTACAAGACTTACTTTGAACATTGGGTGGAGTATAATGTCACAAAGAGCTCCAAAAACATTTCTTACTGTTACTAATTCCGATATTACAGTGTTGCAATAATTTAACGCTTCTTCTGTCTCTTCTACAGACGTCCTAAGTACACTCCATGCAAAGAGCACAATAGTATTATCTGTTTGTAGAAGTTCCAAGTTTTTAACTAAATTCTTAGATAACGGTTTACAAACACTAGGAGTTTTCCTAAAATTAGAAATGCGTTATTATAGTAAAATAATTTTAAAATTGGACTGGCTAATTATGGCTGAAATGCGTTATTTTTTTATGTTTCTACAACTCTACAACTTTTACTGTTACATGTTTCATGGGAATCAAGAGTCAGAGTGATTATTTGAAACTGTTAGTAATATAGATCTAATCATTAAATTTACCTTTACTTATGTTTGGAAAACAATTATTATCGTTAATTTTTCACAATCCTTTGTAAACAAATATAACGATTCAAAAAATGGTAGTATGATCTATCCACTCAAAAGTATCCCATTATCAAATATATATTTTTAAATAACTAAGCAGTAAATTGTAACAATGGGTAACCGAATAAAATAATTGATGAATCTTTGGAAAAAAGCAACTTCACAGTGCAATAATATTAAGTATAGTTTTTCCAAAATCGCCAATTCACCGAAGAATTTGAAACTTTTAACACTTGAATTTAATATTATTGAAACTATTATTTATTTAAATATTTTTAATAGGAGAAATGGTCAATAATACGTAAATCACTGCATAGTATTGTAACGATTTTATTTTCACACTCGGGTTCAGTTCTTGGATTTATTTAAAAATACATTCCAACTCACTCTAATTTATTTCTACTACTTTAACACAATTTATATTCACCGAACTATTTACAATTTATCTCTACTTAAATATACGGCTGTCGAATACTGAATGAATCCCAGAGCCAGCTGCTCGGATTTATATATTTCTCTCGGAATTCTCTGGTAAGTCAACGAACCATCGGGAAACTTCTTTCATGCGTCCTGGAAGCTTCAAGGGAAGTCGAAGAATTTCTATTAGCGGCAGTCGCCAGCCTCGGGTTGAGAGACAAAACATTTCGGATTCGCAGAAGCATCGGAAGAATGTCGCTTCCACGAATTGGTTGATGGCCGATTGCACCAGCTATCGGATGAATTCTCGTAACATTGCCCTCTCCTTAAGACCATTTCGTCCCGGAATGTCCCAGAATCCTTCCTGGTGTGACGATATTTGCAGGACTCTCCATTTCGACAATGGGAAGTTTGGTGGAAGTAACAGTCAACGGTCTTCGAATCTGGGCTGCGATTACTCAGACAGCATACCAGGATGTCGATGCCACTGAATCAAAACATTGTTTCCATCATACTTCTCACCACCCTCCAATTCAGTCCACCCAAACCGCAGGCTATCTTTGGGACCGCCAATTTCATCAGATTCTTCTCCATCATCACATTCCTCAATTCTACCAGAGTCTTCCAAAGATCGCTGTATGTTGGCTTGTCCTGCGAGAACGTTTTCGTTACCAAATAAAAGATGTCTCTGGTACCCACTGGTTATTTATCTTCGAGATGAAGGACTTTCCCTACTACTGGATCTTGCTCCCTGAGCTTCTGGAACTGGCCGTACTTTTTGGCAAACACCTTGACTATTCCTCTGGACATCCGGAGATCTCGAGCCACACAATGAGCCAGGGCATATTCTATGGGCACCTCAAACAGGTCTCGGGGTTCCTTTGTGGTCACGTCGTGTTGCACTTTCTGCCCATTAGAGTACAGTGCCATAAACTGTTCGAAGGTCATCTCGTCATCGGGTGGTTGGGTGCTGCGGCCTTGGGCTTGGTCAACTTCGCCCTCATAACTTTCGGCATAAGGGGCTAACCTTTTGAAATGTACCACCTTTGGTTTTCCTCGAGGCAGCTTCCTTATTCTGTAGACGACATCGTTGATCTCTTTACAATTTGGTACGGCCCCTCCCAAGATCTTTGTAGCTTGGGCGAATATCCACGACGACGTTGCGAGTTATTCAACCAAACAGGATCATCAGCTTGGAATTCCCCGTCCTCGGCTCATAGGCTTCCTTCATTCGGGCACTGGCATTCTCGATATTTAACCGGACTCGTTAGTGCATGTCGTCCATCTTTTGACGTAACTGGCTGACATAGTCTTCACCTGCAGTCTCTTCTAGTGTCTCGAATGATCGTTGGCATTCCTCATCCCACTGGTACTGCACCTTCCCCTCTGTGAGTCTAAAGTAGCTTGGCGATGCTGGCAAATCAGGCTACGTACCGACCATAGTACGTACATAACCCCAGGAATCTTTTTAACTGGTGGATATCTTTAGGTATCGGCCATTCCTGGACAGCTTTGATTTTATGTTTATCAACAGCTACTCACTCTGCGGAAACCACATGTCCAAGATATTGCACTTATTCTTGGAACAGCTGACACTTCTTCGGACTTAACTTTAGTCTAGAACTTCGAAGTCGCTGAAATACCTCCTCCAGGTGCCTCACCTGGTCTTCAAACGATTTTCCAACCACGATAATGTCGTCAAGATACACCAGGCCCGTTTTCCATGAAAGCCTTTTTAACACTGTTTCCATCAATCTATCAAACGTCGCTGGAGTATTACACAACCCAAACGGCATCACCGTGAATTGGTAAAGTCCTGAGCGGATGGTAAAAGCAGTCTTTTCTCGGTCTTCTTTAGCTAATTCCACCTGCCAATAACCGCTCAAATTCAGGGTGGAAAACATCATCAATGTATCTAGGGTATCGTCTATTCTTGGTAGGGGATAGCTATCTTTCTTCGTTGCGTGATTTAGTTGCTGATAGTCCACGCAAAAACGAGTCGAACCGTCTTTCTTTTTAACCAAGGCAACTGGAAAAACCCAAGGGCTATGGAATAGTTCAATAATGCCTTCTTCCTCCATCTCGCAGACTATCCTGCCGGCTTCTTCTTTTTTAGCTCGCCGACTGTCGAATAAGTGAGGAGTCCCCGGTATTAATTTTATGTTTCACAAGATCAGTTCGTCCTCTTTTTCCGTTCCCTACATCGAAAATATCCTGGTAATTTTTAACGATGTCCCTCAATTTTGCTTTCTGGTTTGGTTTCAAATTCTTGGATGAATCGGTGATGAGTCTTTCCAGTTCCTCAGATAGTTTATCTGATGGTATTTCTGCATGCTGTGTGCTTCTGACTACCGAGGAAACTTTTGAACAATGTCTCAAAATTGTTCCTTTCTTTAGCACAACCGAGTAATGTTTCAGGTTCATTACTCTTACTGGCACAATTTCCTTGGCACGAAACAGAGTCTTCCCCAGTGCGACTCCTCTGCCTAAATTTCCGTCGTTGAGTTCGGGATCGAACATCATCACTATTCCAGTTTTAGCTTTCCCATCTAGGCAAGCATCTACAATGATTTAAGATCTTTCCGGAATATTTACATCCTCTGCCAAGATTGCTCGAAGCATTATGTCGTCTTTCCCATGAAGCACCACTTCTTCGTCATTCACTGGCAGAATTCCATCTTTAAAGTTTAACTGGAATCACTTGGAGCTCATGACATCCATTCCAATGATGACTTGGTCTTCGATGTCCGCCACTAATGCCCGATGTTGGAATGCTGTTCGCAGTTGCCATTTTGTAGGTTTCATCATCGTCTCTAAAAGGATGTTGGGCCTAATAACTGTTTTTGTCGCTCCTGTATCCAGCAGCATTGTACATTGCTTCTTATTAATAAAGCCACCTACAAAGACACTGTTAGCGTGGTTGCCTAGCGAAGGGACATATGCGTTAATAGTTGGGGCTTGTTGGCCTACAGGTCGACGATGGCCCCTTCACATCGACCCTCTTTAGTTTTCCGACGAGGAAGTCGGGCCTCCGTTGCTCTCCTTGCAACGACTCCGTATGTGTCCTACCTTACCACACTTTCAACATCTCAGCTGTCTTTATTCGGTAAGGATTTTCTCTATTATCTCTCTTACAGAGGCTTCATCGTTTCCGTCATCTTCCGATTCTCCGTCAACGATTCAGACTCTGGCTTGACCTCTGCAGGTATTTTTTCGCAGTCTCGAATTCTAGAGCTCGAGCCGGGGTATCCACTAATTGAGTCGGTCGGCTAGGGTCAATGGTTGTCTGGTTTCCTGGTCCCGAAGTCCATCCAAAAATGCTTGCACTGCTAACCTTTCTATTACATTTTCCGGTGTGGCTGGATACGCAAGGCGAACTACAAGGGCAATATCAGCTTCAAACTCTTGTAGGGATTCATTTGATCTCTGGTGGCGATTTTTCAATTGGGAGTGGTAGACGTGCTCCAAATGTGTCTGAGCATACCATGGGTTTGTCCATACCTCAGTTCTAAATGCTTGACCAGTTGTTCATAGTCTTCTTGCTCAGAGACATTCAAGGTTTGCAAAATATCTGTAGCATCCCTTCTTAAGGCGAGTGTTGGTGCTATTGCCTTCTCTTCTGCCGACCATCCGTTTAACTTTGCTGCAACATCGAATTGGCGCCTATAGTTAGTCCAGGACGATTTACCATCAAATTGTGGAGGTTTCATTTTGTGTCTTGCTCCTTCGATGTCAATTTACGAATCCACTACTTCTGGACTGTTTCTGATTTAGATCTTTGGTGGAGTTTCTCCCCTTTGTATTGTGACTACCTGTTCTCTTATTTTGCTGATCTCACACTCTATTATATGATTTAGCTCATCTATCCGCGTTTCATTTTTGTCTGCCGCCTGTTTCAGCTCTTCGACCATTGTCTGCGTTAGCTCTTCCATCCGAGCCTCATTCTCGAATATTTTCTCGTACCAGTATAGTAGTTTAAATATTGGTTTGTCCCTGTTTGCGCCAGAAACTAGTGAGACATGTGTCATGTCGCAAGTAACATAGTACCACTTAGTAAAAACAATTTTACCGAATACAGAAAATAATATATTATGCTCTAAACTGGTAATTATATTATGGGTGTTTATATAGATTTATGGTTAATTAAAACAAAAATCTTGAAATCAAATCGTTTACGATTATTCCCTGAGAGCAGGAGAAATGGTTTCAGCAAAATTCACAAATAAGGAAGCGAAAGTTACGCAGTCTACTTCAAATTGTCGACCAAAATATCCTAAGTGGGTTTTCGGCCATCTTGAAAAAAGGGGTAAACTTGTTTTTTTTGACAATAACTCGGCTATACGACGAGATACAAAAATTTTAACCCAATACTTTTTTGTAGCTTTTTTCATGTTCTACAGTTTATGTCTCATACATTTTTCGCGTATCATGTGCATCTTTAACGAGATATCGATTAAAAGTCAAAATTTTTTTTTTGCTATTATCTGTTTTTGGTGATAAATATCGAAAAAATCGCCGAAAGGAATCTTGTAGGGCGTATTCAGACCTACAATTTTGTTTTTTTTTTTAGAATCGAATATTAATTTCAAATATATGCATAAAGAATTCCTTAGGTTCCAGGTATTAATTCCACCATCATGCCGGTCCCAACCCGGAATAAAGGAGGGTTGCTTAGAACCAGAATAGCACCCTACGCAAGGATCCTGCGAATAGCTCCCTGGAAAATCAAATATCTGTAACAACAACAACCTTACAGATCACGAAATAGACATATGTGCTCTTCAAGAAACAAGAAAAAAAGGATATTATCAGGTAATGCTAGGCTACACAATGGTCTATAGTGGCGTACCAAAGACAGTAAGAGCAAATGATTGGTTGGCCACACTACTGCAGAAAAGACTCTCTCGACAAAAATACTACAAATATGTGTTGAAAAACCCCTGAATGTAATTGGAAGTTATGCACCTGAGAATAACAGATCCGTAAACACCAGAGAAAGCAACTTGCATAGTTAAAATATATATTTTGTCTTTCTGATATATATATATATATATATATATATATATTATTATATAATGGCTGTGTGTGTGTGTGTGTGTGTGTGTGTGTGTGTTTTTTTTTATCCGAAGAGGGGGGGAAATACATTGCGTACTTAGCTAGCACGTGCTGGCCGTCGTGCGGGACTCCCGATGTAATGACTTCAAAGCAAGAGTAAATCGTTGCATTGAAACCAGTATACCGTATACCCGCTAAAACCCTAACCTCTTTCTCCTACAAACCATGGTCCCCTGCGGCACTCTTAGTCAATACTACTTCACAAGGGTGGTTCATTGCAGATGTTTACTGCCCTTACATCGAAAGCCTCTAAAGCCTACTCCTCGAACGTATTGCGGAGTTCTTTGAGGATAGTCTCCGCGTAATCTGATACCAAGTTCCAGGCTTGGGGGCCCTTCAGCATGGCTTCTACTAATTGTTCTGGAACGATATTAGTCTCCAGAATCCTCTCCACTTCAGGACGTTGATCCTGAAACCGGAGGCAGGAGAAGAACACGTGTTCCGCGTCCTCTACCACGTCCGTACAGTGTGGGCAGTTTGGGGAGTTTGCCCTCCTGAACCTGTGCAGGTATGCTCGAAAGCATCCATGTCCAGTCAGGAGTTGAGTGATATAGAACCCAACCTCCCCATGCTGGCGGTTGACCCAACGACTGATGTTAGGTATCAATCGATATGTCCACCGGCCTTTAGTAGAGCTGTCCCACCTCTCCTGCCATTGCCCTAGACTAATTGCTCTTTCATCGCTGTTTCCTGTCGTTTGGTCTTTCTCTAACTTTCTGCGATAAAGCCGTCCCCTTTCTGCAGCCAGGATGTCGATTGGCAGGGTAGAGGCAATCACACTCACCGCCTCGTAAGACACAGTGCGGTAGGATGATGCCACTCGAATCGCTGAGAGCCGCTGGACTGATTTCATTTTCCGGCGGTACGATGGTAGCTCGAGCGATTTTTCCCATACCGGTGCCCCGTACAACAAAACAGAAGTAGTTACTGTTGCCAGTAGCTGTCTTCTCATCTGTCTAGGGCCTCCGACATTAGGCATTATTCTAGATAATGCCCCCTGTACCCCAGCTGCTTTCTTGCTGGCCGCGATTATGTGCTCTTTGAAGTTGAGCCGTGTGTCCAGGAGCACCCCCAAATAGCTGATGAAGGGCTGCGACTGTATGTAGGTGTCGCCTATTTTGAGGGTGATGGTTTCCCTTGCCTTTCGACTGCTAACAAGAAGTGTTTCGGTCTTTTGTTCTGCTAAACTCAAGTCCGCTGCGAGCATCCAATGCTGAATTGTGGCTATAGCGAATGAGAAGGTTGTTTGTATCTCCTCTATGTGCTTGCGCACTATGATCAATGCCACATCATCGGCGAATGCCACTAGCCTGACGCCCTCAGGCAGACCGAGCAGGAGCAGGTCGTTGTACATTACGTTCCATAAGAGGGGGCCAAGAACAGAGCCCTGACGTACACCTCCTGTGATCTTATAGTCTACTTGCCCATTTTCAGTTTGGTACAACAAGATGCGGTCCTTGAAATACGCTGAAACCATTCTCCGCAAGTACTGAGGAACTTCCATCCTGGCAAGAGCCTCCAAAATGCGGTCCCAGCGGGCCGAGTTAAAGGCGTTCTTGATATCCAGGGTGGCTATTAGACAGTACTTTTTTCCTCTTCTCCATCTCTTTCCCGAGATAGCCTCTCTGGCGATGTTGGTAACGAGTGTCACGGCATCGATGGTTGATTTCCCCTTTCTGAACCCGAATTGGTTGGCAGAAAGTTTTGGCTCAACGTAGGGCTCCAGCCTATCTGCTATTATTCTTTCAAGGAGTTTTCCCGCAGAGTCCAACATACAGAGGGGACGATATGATGACGGTTCGTCTGGAGGTTTCTTTCCCCCTTTAGGTAGGAGCACAAGCCTCTGCTTTTTCCACTTAGTCGGGAAAACCCCCTGCTTTAGGCAGGTCTCATACATGTGTAGAAACATGTCAGGCCTATTTGCTATGGCGCATTTTAGCGCGATGTTAGGTATGCCATCTGGACCGGGAGCCTTGCCGTTTTGGAGCCGGTTGCACGCGCCCATCAGCTCATTCATAGTCACTGATGGTATATCTTCGTCCCTCACCTGCCACGAAGGATAAGCGGGTAGCTCAGGCTTCGCAGGAAACAAGTGAGTGACAATGCGGTGCAATGATTCGGGGCAGTTCGTTGATGTCATGGGAGGGGCCTTAATTTTATGCATCACGATTTTATACGGTTTTCCCCATGGATCTTGATTAACTTCGTCACACAACTCCTTCCAGTAGGATCTCTTGCTTAAGAGAATGGCTCTTCGTAGTTGTTGTCTTTTGATCTCATAGTCGAGCCTTAGTTCTTCTGTTGTGACCCTGTCGCGTCTTCGTGCTCGTTGATGCAGCCTTCGTGCTTTGAGACACTCTCGTCGGTGTTGTGAGATTGTGTCGTTCCACCAGTAAACTGGTGGGCGGCTGTTGTTCTGCCGTCTCCTTGGCATGGAAGCATCGCAGGACTTGACAACGCTTGTCATTACCTCTTTGGCAGTGGCTTCTGCGCTTGTTGCTATTGACAATGGTTCCTGCTCCATAACCAAGGCGAATGAATCAGCATCGAAAGCATTTTTGTTCCAACCGACTGGCTGTGACCTCGCACGACTGACACACAATCTTCGTTTGGGAGTGGTGTTGATTTCCCATATAATAGCTTGGTGGTCGCTATTAGTAAACTCCCATCGACCCGCCACTCACAGCCCCCTTTAATTAGGTTGCTGCTAACGAATGTCACATCGATAATGGAGCTGACTGTGCCTTTGCGATATGTGCTTACGGCTCCTGTGTTGAGGAGTACCAGGTTGAGCGAAAACATGGTCTCAAGGAGAGCTCGTCCTCTCGCGCTCGTTTCCCGGCAGCCCCAGTCAATTGCCCAGGCGTTGAACTCACTGCGATGGCGACCGATTCACGCTTCCGTACATCCTCCGCCAAGGTGTCCAAGAATAACTCGAACTCCTCGAGCTGTGCACTAGGAGGTGCATAGCAGCTATAGAAGTGAACCCCTCCCACTTTGGCTCTCACAAGCCATGTTCGGGGTATTTGGGAGTTGTTGGAACGGAAGTTTACCGCAAGCCCATATCGCTGCTCTGTCCGTTGTGTCATTTACCCAGGACAGGGTGTCGAAGTTTTTGTACTGCTCGCAGATTATGGCTACGTCGCAATCCAATTCCCGCACCCGCTGTACCAGTAGGTCTTGGGCTGCTTCGCAATGGTTGAGGTTGAGTTGCAGTACTTTCATTTACGGGCTTGTGCTGCTCTCTCATCGCCTGTTGGTAGATCGGACATTTCCAACTACCCGCAACGTGCCGGCAGTCTGACCTACTATCTTTCTCTTTGCAGAGTAAGCACTTGGCAGGTTGTTGACAAGCCGAGGCATTGTGACCAGCGCCTCCGCATCTGTGACAACAACTGCTTCGTCAGTCTTGCCTCTGCATGCCTGGGCGTTGTGCCCAAAGTGCCAGCATTTGAAGCACCGTCGAAGGCTGATCCTCTCGCGAACACGTACTGTGCCCCACGCAAGTTTCAGCTTTCCAAGTGCGATGGCTTTCTTGGCCTGGACCTCTGGGAGACAAACAACTGCCGTTTGTGTTGATCTATATGCCCGTCGAAGTGATTTCACTGCCTCCTCAGTGATCTCTTCCAGGCCGTCGATATTATCTTTGAGCAGGTTTACTACGTCTTCCTTGGTACTGATCTCGTCCAGGTCTTTAATTTCAATCTCGATTTGTGGGTATTCGAGATTGTACAGTGGCCCCGCTTGGGAGCTTATTCTTGATGGCGTTACAATAGCGCTCCATCTCCTGAGCGTCTGCCTTCGCGAATAACAAAAGTAGATCTCCCTTAGCTGTTCGTCGGATCTTATTGACTTTTTTGCCTATATCCTGCAAGGTGGGTCATTCTTGATACCTCGCAAGATATCTGCATGGGAGCTCTTCTCGCCTTTCTTTATAAGCAGCGTACAATGTGGGCTGGTTTTTGCTTATTGGTCCTCGGGGCCTTTTTCCTCTTTACCACTTGCCAGTCAGTCGACTGGTTTGAAGGTTGGTTTTTGGTCTGCGGTTTAAACTTGGGTTTTAATCCATTGTTTCTCTCCGCTTCTGAATTGACCACCCTACTTGTTGTTCCTGGGTGGTTTGCCCGATGTTCTGGCAACCTTCCTTACCGGGCTTTAGCTTGCTAGGTAGCACCGGTTTAAGAGTTTTAAAACTAGTGGTGGTGCCTTACTTGATGAGGCTACTGAAGGCGAGACCTTCGGTGGCGAGGTCCTTGCTACAGAGGCTACTTTTATTGAAGCCGCCTGCTTTGGGGCCGCCGGTGTTGATGCAGCCGGTTTTGAGTTGGCTGCTTTTGAGGCAGCCGCTTTTGGGACCTCCTTTTGCTTCACCTTGTGTCTGAGTGTTTGACACCTTTACTGGCGATGTCTGTGTTGTAGCAGGTTTCGCTACAGGAGGTGGCCGCGTCGTTGACGTCTGATATTTGTCATATTCTGACTTAATGGCGTGTGCCAGTTTCTTGATCTCATGATGTACATTGTGCCTAGGCCCAATGAACTTCAAGAGCTCATCGATCTTTGCTCCTAATTTGTTTGGAGCGCCACTCTCATTTGTGGCCCTTTGGGACGTCAACTCCACTATCCGCCTTTTGGAGGACTTGGCTGATAGTGTCTTGCTGCCAGCTCTAGTTTTTAATGGTCGATGTTGTACCATTAGCAGTGTTCTTATTCTTCTTGTCACTATGTGACGGAACCAGTGATAATTCGCTCCCCCCAGAATCCGTGGAGCGTGCACCGGCCACCGAGGCTTTCACTCGATCGGAACCGGGTGGCGGGATTATCCTCTGCAGAGGTACCCACCTGGGGTATTAAGTTCACCTTATCACCCATATCCATGAATGGTTTATTTTCGGGGTTCCTTCCCCTATCTGATTTTGGTCCGCCCTGAGGAAATCCTCAGTACCCCACATTGCTGGAGAGCTCCCCTATCCGCCACCTGGGGAGGCGCCCGGTAGTGGACCAGAAGCAACCCCGGGTTTTGTGTGTGTGCGTGTGTGTGTGTGCGTGTGTGTGTGTGTGTGTTTTTTTTTTTTTTTTTTTTTTTTTTTTTTTTTTTTTTTTTTTTTTGTTTTTTTTGTTTTTTTTTTTTTTTTTTTTTTTTATCCGAAGAGGGGGGAAATACATTGCGTACTTAACTAGCACGTGCTAGCCGTCGTGCGGGACTCCCGATGCAATGACTTCAAAGCAAGAGTAAATCGTTGCATTGAAACCAGTATACCGTATACCCGCTAAAACCCTAACCTCTTTCTCCTACAACCATGGTCCCCTGCGGCACTCTTTGTCAATACTACTTCGCAAGGGTGGTTCATTGCAGATGTTAACTGCTCTTACATTGAAAGCCTCTAAAGCCTACTCCTCGAACGTATTGCGGAGTTCTTTGAGGATAGTCTCCGCGTAATCTGATACCAAGTTCCAGCTTGGGGGCCCTTCAGCATGGCTTCTACTAATTGTTCTGGAACGATATTAGTCTCCAGAATCCTCTCCACTTCAGCACGTTGATCCTGAAACCGGGGGCAGGAGAAGAACACGTGTTCCGCGTCCTCTATCACGTCCGTACAGTGTGGGCAGTTTGGGGAGTTTGCCCTCCTGAACCTGTGCAGGTATGCTCGAAAGCATCCATGTCCAGTCAGGAGTTGAGTGATGTAGAACCCAACCTCCCCATGCTGGCGGTTGACCCAACGACTGATGTTAGGTATCAATCGATATGTCCACCGGCCTTTAGTAGAGCTGTCCCACCTCTCCTGCCATTGCCCTTAGACTCATGGCTCTTTCATCGCTGTTTCCTGTCGGTTGGTCTTTCTCTAACTTTCTGCGATAAAGCCGTCCCCTTTCTGCAGCCAGGATGTCGATTGGTAGGGTAGAGGCAATCACACTCACCGCCTCGTAAGACACAGTGCGGTAGGATGATGCCACTCGAATCGCTGAGAGCCGCTGGACTGATTTCATTTTCCGGCGGTACGATGGTAGCTCGAGCGATTTCTCCCATACCGGTGCCCCGTACAACAAAACAGAAGTAGTTACTGTTGCCAGTAGCTGTCTTCTTATCTGTCTAGGGCCTCCGACATTCGGCATTATTCTAGATAATGCACCCTGTACCCCAGCTGCTTTCTTGCTGGCCGCGATTATGTGCTCTTTGAAGTTGAGCCGTGTGTCCAGGAGCACCCCCAAATAGCTGATGAAGGGCTGCGACTGTATGTAGGTGTCGCCTATTTTGAGGGTGATGGTTTCCCTTGCCTTCGACTGCTAACAAGAAGTGTTTCGGTCTTTTGTTCTGCTAAACTCAAGTCCGCTGCGAGCATCCAATGCTGAATTGTGGCTATAGCGAATGAGAAGGTTGTTTGTATCTCCTCTATGTGCTTGCGCACTATGATCAATGCCACATCATCGGCGAATGCCACTAGCCTGACGCCCTCAGGCAGACCGAGCAGGAGCAGGTCGTTGTACATTACGTTCCATAAGAGGGGGCCAAGAACAGAGCCCTGAGGTACACCTCCTGTGATCTTATAGTCTACTTGCCCATTTTCAGTTTGGTACAACAAGATGCGGTCCTTGAAATACGCTGAAACCATTCTGCGCAAGTACTGCGGAACTTCCATCCTGGCAAGAGCCTCCAAAATGCGGTCCCAGCGGGCCGAGTTAAAGGCGTTCTTGATATCCAGGGTGGCTATTAGACAGTACTTTTTTCCACCTCTTCTCCATCTCTTTCCCGAGATAGCCTCTCTGGCGATGTTGGTAACGAGTGTCACGGCATCGATGGTTGATCTCCCCTTTCTGAACCCGAATTGGTTGGTGGAAAGTTCGGCTCAACGTAGGGCTCCAGCCTATCTGCTATTATCCTTTCAAGGAGTTTTCCCGCAGAGTCCAACATACAGAGGGGACGATATGATGACGGTTCGTCGGGAGGTTTCTTTCCCCCCTTTAGGGAGGAGCACAAGCCTCTGCTTTTTCCACTTAGTCGGGAAAACCCCCTGCTTTAGGCAGGTCTCATACATGTGTAGAAACATGTCAGGCCTATTGGCTATGGCGCATTTTAGCGCGATTTAGGTATGCCATCTGGACCGGGAGCCTTACCGTTTTGGAGCCGGTTGCACGCGCCATCAGCTCATTCATAGTCACTGATGGTATATCTTCGTCCACTGCCACGAAGGATAAGGCGGGTAGCTCAGCTTCGCAGGAAACAGGTGAGTGACAATGCGGTGCAATGATTCGGGGCAGTTCGTTGATGTCATGGGAGGGGCCTTAATTTTATTGCATCACGATTTTATACGGTTTTCCCCATGGATCTTGATTAACTTCGTCACACAACTCCTTCCAGTAGATCTCTTGCTTAGAGAATGGCTCTTCGTAGTTGTTGTCTTTTGATCTCATAGTCGAGCCTTAGTTCTTCTGTTTGACCCTGTCGCGTCTCCGTGCTCGTTGATGCAGCCTTCGTGCTTTGAGACACTCTCGTCGGTGTTGTGAGATCGTGTCGTTCCACCAGTAAACTGGTGGGCGGCTGTTGTTCTGCCGTCTCCTTGGCATGGAAGCATCGCAGGACTTGACAACGCTTGTCATTACCTCTTTGGCAGTGGCTTCTGCGCTTGTTGCTATTGACAATGGTTCCTGCTCCATAACCAAGGCGAATGAATCAGCATCGAAAGCATTTTTGTTCCAACCGACTGGCTGTGACCTCGCACGACTGACACACAATCTTCGTTTGGGAGTGGTGTTGATTTCCCATATAATAGCTTGTGGTCGCTATTAGTAAACTCCTCATCGACCCGCCACTCACAGCCCCCTTTAATTAGGTTGCTGCTAACGAATGTCACATCCGTCGTCGATAATGGAGCTGGCTGTGCCTTTGCGATATGTGCTTACGTCTCCTGTGTTGAGGAGTACCAGGTTGAGCGAAGACATGGTCTCAAGGAGAGCTCGTCCTCTCGCGCTCGTTTCCCGGCATCCCCAGTCAATTGCCCAGGCGTTGAAATCTCCTGCGATGGCGACCGATTCACGCTTCCGTACATCCTCCGCCAAGGTGTCCAAGAATAAACTCGAACTCCTCGAGCTGTGCACTAGGAGGTGCATAGCAGCTATAGAAGTGAACCCCTCCCCACTTTGGCTCTCACAAGCCATGGTTTGAGGGTATTTGGAGTTGTTGGAACGGAAGTTTACCGCAAGCCCATATCGCTGCTCTGTCCGTTGTGTCATTTACCCAGGACAGGGTGTCGAAGTTTTTGTACTGCTCGCAGATTATGGCTACGTCGCAATCCAATTCCCGCACCCGCTGTACCAGTAGGTCTTGGGCTGCTTCGCAATGGTTGAGGTTGAGTTGCAGTACTTTCATTTACGGCTTGTGCTGCTCTCATCGCCTGTTGGTAGATCGGACATTTCAACTACCCGCGTGCCGGCAGTCTGACCTGAATTGGCCGTCTCTGCTGTCACTCCTACTATCTATTACAGGGCAGGTTGCAGGTTGCTGTCTTGCACTTGCGATCTGACGCCTGGGTTGTCCCTGTCTGGCGCCTCCGCAATCTGTGTCGCTCTTGCGCGACCAACAATGGCGGTCAGCTGTGCCAACTGCCTGTGTGCTCCAAACTTGGCCAGCCAGCATTGAAGCACCGTGTGCAGGCGCAGTCTTGAAGCTGTGTGCGAAACACGTACTGCACGCAAGTTTCAGCTTTCCAAGTGTTGTGGACCTCTGGGAGACAAACAACTGCCGTTTTGATCTATATGTTGATCTATATGCCGTCGAAGTGATTTCACTGCCTCCTCAGTGATCTCTGCCAGGCCGTCGATATTATCTTTGAGTAGGTTACTACCTCTTCCTTGGTCTTCCTTGTGATCGTCCAAGGTCTTTAATTTCAATCTCTATGGGATATTCGTGGGGCCCCGCTACAGTGGCCCCGCTTGGGAGCTTATTCTTGATGGCGTTACAATAGCGCTCCATCTCCTGAGCGTCTACCTGTAACAAAAGTAGATCTCCCTTAGCTGTTCGTCGGATCTTATTGACTTTTTTGCCTATATCCTGCAAGGTGGGATCATTCTTGATACCTCGCAAGATATCTGCATGGGAGCTCTTCTCGCCTTTTCTTTTATAAGCAGCGTACAATGTTGGCGGTTTTTGCTGGTTTTTTGCTTATTGGTTTTTTCCTCTTTTACCACTTGCCTCAGTCGACTGCAAGGCAGGTTGGGTCTGCGGTTTAAACTTGGATTTTAATCCATTGTTTCTCTCCGCTTCTGAATTGACCACCCTACTTGTTGTTCCCTGGGAGCTCTTTCTGTTCTGGCAACCTCGGCTTTAGCTTGGTAGTAGCGTTTAAGTGTGCCTTACTTGATGAGGCTACTGAAGGCGAGACCTTCGGTGGCGAGGTCCTTGCTACAGAGGCTACTTTTATGAAGCCGCCTGCTTTGGGGCCGCCGGTGTGAGCAGTCGACTGTTTTGAGTTGGCTGCTTTTGAGGCAGCCTCTTTTGGACCTCCTTTTGCTGTGACCACCTTGTGTCTGAGTGTTTGACACCTTTACTGGCGATGTCTGTGTTGTAGCAGGTTTCGCTACAGGAGTGGGTGGCCCGGTCGTTGACGTCTGATATTTGTCATATTCTGACTTAATGGCGTGTGCCAGTTTTCTTGATCTCATGATGTACATTGTGCCTAGGCCCAATGAACTTCAAGAGCTCATCGATCTTTGCTCCTAATTTGTTTGGAGCGCCACTCTCATTTGTTGCCCTTTTTGTTGGACGTCAACTTTTGCCACTATTCGCCTTTTGGAGGACCTGTCTGGAATAGTGTCTTGCTGCCAGCTCTAGTTGTAATGGTCGATGTTGTACCATTACAGTGTTCTCTTCTTGTCATATGTGACGGAACCAGTGATAATTTGTCCCCAGAATCCGTGGAGCGTGCACCGGCCACCGAGGCTTTCACTCGATCGGAACCGGTGCGGGATTTCCTCTGCAGAGGTACCCACCTGGGGTATTAAGTTCGACCTTATCACCCATATCCTGATGGTTGGTTATTTTCGGGGTTCCTTCCCCTATCGATTTTGGTCCGCCCTGAGGAAATCCTCAGTACTCCCATTGCTGAGAGCGTTCCCCTATCCGCCACCTGGGGAGGCGCCCGGTGGTGTGACCAACTCTACACCACCCCGGGTGTGTGTGTGTGGTGTGTTTTTTTTTTTTTTTTTTTTTTTTTTTTTTTTTTTTTTTTTTTTTTTATCCGTGATTTGCGTGTGAATCCGTGTGAGCGTCGTGTGATGCAATGCTTCACTCGTGTGTGCGTGTATACCGTATCCTCGTGAGTACCAACCTGGTGGTATTAAGTTCACCTTGCGGTGTTTTCCTCATACTTTTGGTCCGACCTGTGTTTGGTGTTGTGGCTCCGAACCTGTGGTGTGTGTTGAGGAAGTGGTGTGTGGGGTGTGTGGTGTGTGTGTGTGTGGGTGTGTTGTGCCTGTGTTCTGTGGTTTGTGTGTGAATCCTCTCCACTTCAGTGTGATGTGTGCGTGGGCTAGTGTGTGTGTGTGTTACGTGTGTGTGTGTGTGTGTGTTGTGTTGGAGTTGTGTGTGGTGGTATGTGTGTGACTGTCAGGAGTGTGTGTGATGTAAACCCAACCTGGTGTGGCGGTGTGACCCAACGACTGTGTTGTGTTGGTGTCGTGTGTGTGTTTAGTGTGCTGTCTTGTGTGGTGTGATGTGTGTGTGTGTGTGTGTGGTGGTGTGTCATGTGTGGGTGTGTGTGTTGTGTGTTGTGGTGTGTGGTGTGTTGGGGTTCTAACTTGTGTGTGATAAAGGTGTGTGATTGTGTGTGGTGTGAGTAAATGTGTGTGTGGTGTGTGTGGTGTTGGTGAGAAGGTGGACTGTTGTGGTGTGTGTGTGTGTGTGTGTGTGGTGTGTACGTGTGTACGTGTGTGTGTGGTGGAACCTCCACCCGGTGGTGTGTTACCGTGTGTGTAGGTGTCTGTGTGTGTGTGTGTGTGTGGTGTGTGGTGTCCGATGGTGCGGTGTGGGGGTGTAACATTGTGGTGTGTCACAATTCGTATGTGGGTGTGTGTGTGTGTGTGCGTAAATGATGTGTGTGCTGTGTGTGTGTGTTGCTGGGGTTGTTGCTCTTGTGGTGTGAGCCGTGGGTGTCCATTGAGCACCCCAAAAGTGTGTTGTGTTGTGTATGTGTTGTGTGGTGTGGTGTGTCCGTGTGTGTGTGTGTGTGTGTGTGTGTGTGTGTGGTGGTGTGTGTGTGTGTGGTGTGTGTGGTGTGTGTGTGTGTGTTGTTTGTATCCGAAGAGGGGGGAAATACATTCCGTACTTACTAGCACGTGCTAGGCCGTCGTGCGGGACTCCCGATGCAATGACTTCAAGCAAGAGTAAATCGTTGCATTGAAACCAGTATACCGTATACCCGCTAAAACCCTAACCTCTTTCTCCTACAACCACTGGTCCCCTGCGGCACTCTTAGTCAATACTACTTCGCAAGGGTGGTTCATTGCAGATGTTTACTGCTCTTACATTGAAAGCCTCTAAAGCCTACTCCTCGAACGTATTGCGGAGTTCTTTGAGGATAGTCTCCGCGTAATCTGATACCAAGTTCCAGGCTTGGGGCCCTTCAGCATGGCTTCTACTAATTGTTCTGGAACGATATTAGTCTCCAGAATCCTCTCCACTTCAGCACGTTGATCCTGAAACCGGGGGCAGGAGAAGAACACGTGTTCCGCGTCCTCTATACGTCCGTACAGTGTGGGCAGTTTGGGGAGTTTGCCCTCCTGAACCTGTGCAGGTATGCTCGAAAGCATCCATGTCCAGTCAGGAGTTGAGTGATGTAGAACCCAACCTCCCCATGCTGGCGGTTGACCCAACGACTGATGTTAGGTATCAATCGATATGTCCACCGGCCTTTAGTAGAGCTGTCCCACCTCTCCTGCCATTGCCCTAGACTCATGGCTCTTTCATCGCTGTTTCCTGTCGGTTGGTCTTTCTCTAACTTTCTGCGATAAAGCCGTCCCCTTTCTGCAGCCAGGATGTCGATTGGTAGGGTAGAGGCAATCACACTCACCGCCTCGTAAGACACAGTGCGGTAGGATGATGCCACTCGAATCGCTGAGAGCCGCTGGACTGATTTCATTTTCCGGCGGTACGATGGTAGCTCGAGCGATTTCTCCCATACCGGTGCCCCGTACAACAAAACAGAAGTAGTTACTGTTGCCAGTAGCTGTCTTCTTATCTGTCTAGGGCCTCCGACATTCGGCATTATTCTAGATAATGCCCCCTGTACCCCAGCTGCTTTCTTGCTGGCCGCGATTATGTGCTCTTTGAAGTTGAGCCGTGTGTCCAGGAGCACCCCCAAATAGCTGATGAAGGGCTGCGACTGTATGTAGGTGTCGCCTATTTTGAGGGTGATGGTTTCCCTTGCCTTTCGACTGCTAACAAGAAGTGTTTCGGTCTTTTGTTCTGCTAAACTCAAGTCCGCTGCGAGCATCCAATGCTGAATTGTGGCTATAGCGAATGAGAAGGTTGTTTGTATCTCCTCTATGTGCTTGCGCACTATGATCAATGCCACATCATCGGCGAATGCCACTAGCCTGACGCCCTCAGGCAGACCGAGCAGGAGCAGGTCGTTGTACATTACGTTCCATAAGAGGGGGCCAAGAACAGAGCCCTGAGGTACACCTCCTGTGATCTTATAGTCTACTTGCCCATTTTCAGTTTGGTACAACAAGATGCGGTCCTTGAAATAGCTGAAACCATTCTGCGCAAGTACTGCGGAACTTCCATCCTGGCAAGAGCCTCCAAAATGCGGTCCCAGCGGGCCGAGTTAAAGGCGTTCTTGATATCCAGGGTGGCTATTAGACAGTACTTTTTTCCACCTCTTCTCCATCTCTTTCCCGAGATAGCCTCTCTGGCGATGTTGGTAACGAGTGTCACGGCATCGATGGTTGATCTCCCCTTTCTGAACCCGAATTGGTTGGTGGAAAGTTCGGCTCAACGTAGGGCTCCAGCCTATCTGCTATTATCCTTTCAAGGAGTTTACCCGCAGAGTCCAACATACAGAGGGGACGATATGATGACGGTTCGTCGGGAGGTTTCTTTCCCCCTTTAGGGAGGAGCACAAGCCTCTGCTTTTTCCACTTAGTCGGGAAAACCCCCTGCTTTAGGCAGGTCTCATACATGTGTAGAAACATGTCAGGCCTATTGGCTATGGCGCATTTTAGCGCGATGTTAGGTATGCCATCTGGACCGGAGCCTTACCGTTTTGGAGCCGGTTGCACGCGCCCATCAGCTCATTCATAGTCACTGATGGTATATCTTCGTCCTCTCACCTGCCACGAAGGATAAGCGGGTAGCTCAGGCTTCGCAGGAAACAAGTGAGTGACAATGCGGTGCAATGATTCGGGGCAGTTCGTTGATGTCATGGGGGGGCCTTAATTTTATGCATCACGATTTTATACGGTTTTCCCCATGGATCTTGATTAACTTCGTCACACAACTCCTTCCAGTAGGATCTCTTGCTTGAGAGAATGGCTCTTCGTAGTTGTTGTCTTTTGATCTCATAGTCGAGCCTTAGTTCTTCTGTTGTGACCCTGTCGCGTCTCCGTGCTCGTTGATGCAGCCTTCGTGCTTTGAGACACTCTCGTCGGTGTTGTGAGATCGTGTCGTTCCACCAGTAAACTGGTGGGCGGCTGTTGTTCTGCCGTCTCCTTGGCATGGAAGCATCGCAGGACTTGACAACGCTTGTCATTACCTCTTTGGCAGTGGCTTCTGCGCTTGTTGCTATTGACAATGGTTCCTGCTCCATAACCAAGGCGAATGAATCAGCATCGAAAGCATTTTTGTTCCAGCCGACTGGCTGTGACCTCGCACGACTGACACACAATCTTCGTTTGGGAGTGGTGTTGATTTCCCATATAATAGCTTGGTGGTCGCTATTAGTAAACTCCTCATCGACCCGCCACTCACAGCCCCCTTTAATTAGGTTGCTGCTAACGAATGTCACATCGATAATGGAGCTGGCTGTGCCTTTGCGATATGTGCTTACGTCTCCTGTGTTGAGGAGTACCAGGTTGAGCGAAGACATGGTCTCAAGGAGAGCTCGTCCTCTCTCACGCTCGTTTCCCGACATCCCCAGTCAATTGCCCAGGCGTTGAAATCTCCTGCGATGGCGACCGATTCACGCTTCCGTACATCCTCCGCCAAGGTGTCCAAGAATAACTCGAACTCCTCGAGCTGTGCACTAGGAGGTGCATAGCAGCTATAGAAGTGACCCCTCCCACTTTGGCTCTCACAAGCCATGGTTCGGGGGTATTTGGGAGTTGTTGGAACGGAAGTTTACCGCAAGCCCATATCGCTGCTCTGTCCGTTGTGTCATTTACCCAGGACAGGGTGTCGAAGTTTTTGTACTGCTCGCAGATTATGGCTACGTCGCAATCCAATTCCCGCACCGCTGTACCAGTAGGTCTTGGGCTGCTTCGCAATGGTTGAGGTTGAGTTGCAGTACTTTCATTTACGGGCTTGTGCTGCTCTCATCGCCTGTTGGTAGATCGGACATTTCCAACTACCCGCAACGTGCCGGCAGTCTGACCTACTATCTTTCTCTTTGCAGAGTAAGCACTTGGCAGGTTGTTGACAAGCCGAGGCATTGTGACCAGCGCCTCCGCATCTGTGACAACAACTGCTTCGGTCAGTCTTGCCTCTGCACGCCTGGGCGTTGTGCCCAAAGTGCCAGCATTTGAAGCACCGTCGAAGGCTGATCCTCTCGCGAACACGTACTGTGCCCCACGCAAGTTTCAGCTTTCCAAGTGCGATGGCTTTCTTGGCCTGGACCTCTGGGAGACAAACAACTGCCGTTTGTGTTGATCTATATGCCCGTCGAAGTGATTTCACTGCCTCCTCAGTGATCTCTGCCAGGCCGTCGATATTATCTTTGAGCAGGTTTACTACGTCTTCCTTGGTACTGATCTCGTCCAAGTCTTTAATTTCAATCTCGATTTGCGGTATTCGAGATTGTACAGTGGCCCCGCTTGGGAGCTTATTCTTGATGGCGTTACAATAGCGCTCCATCTCCTGAGCGTCTGCCTTGGCGAATAACAAAAGTAGATCTCCCTTAGCTGTTCGTCGGATCTTATTGACTTTTTTGCCTATATCCTGCAAGGTGGGATCATTCTTGATACCTCGCAAGATATCTGCATGGGAGCTCTTCTCGCCTTTCTTTATAAGCAGCGTACAATGTGGCGCTGGTTTTTGCTTATTGGTCCTCGGGG
>JAVLUE010000487.1:27500-30001 GCA_034190945.1 Octodonta nipae
TGAAACCAGTATACCGTATACCCGCTAAAACCCTAACCTCTTTCTCCTACAACCATGGTCCCCTGCGGCACTCTTTGTCAATACTACTTCGCAAGGGTGGTTCATTGCAGATGTTAACTGCTCTTACATTGAAAGCCTCTAAAGCCTACTCCTCGAAGGTATTGCGGAGCTCTTTAAGGATAGTCTCCGCGTAATCTGAAACCAAGTTCCAGGCTTGGGGGCCCTTCAGCATGGCTTCTACTAATTGTTCTGGAACGATATTAGTCTCCAGAATCCTCTCCACTTCAGCACGTTGATCCTGAAACCGGGGGCAGGAGAAGAACACGTGTTCCGCGTCCTCTACCACGTCCGTACAGTGTGGGCAGTTTGGAGAGTTTGCCCTCTGAACCTGTGCAGTATGCTCGAAAGCATCCATGTCCAGTCAGGAGTTGAGTGATGTAGAACCCAACCTCCCCATGCTGGCGGTTGACCCAACGACTGATGTTAGGTATCAATCGATTGTCCACCTTCCTTAGTAGAGCTGTCCCACCTCTCCTGCCATTGCCTTAGACTCATGCTCTTTCATCGCTGTTTCCTGTCGGTTGGTCTCTCTAACTTTCTGCGATAAGCCGTCCCCTTTCTGCAGCCAGGATGTCGATTGGTAGGGTAGAGGCAATCACACTCACCGCCTCGTAAGACACAGTGCGGTAGGATGATGCCACTCGAATCGCTGAGAGCCGCTGGACTGATTTCATTTTCCGGCGGTACGATGGTAGCTCGAGCGATTTCTCCCATACCGGTGCCCCGTACAACAAAACAGAAATAGTTACTGTTGCCAGTAGCTGTCTTCTTATCTGTCTAGGGCCTCCGACATTCGGCATTATTCTAGATAATGCTCCCTGTACCCCAGCTGCTTTCTTGCTGGCCGCGATTATGTGCTCTTTGAAGTTGAGCCGTGTGTCCAGGAGCACCCCCAAATAGCTGATGAAGGGCTGCGACTGTATGTAGGAGTCGCCTATTTTGAGGGTGATGGTTTCCCTTGCCTTTCGACTGCTAACAAGAAGTGTTTCGGTCTTTTGTTCTGCTAAACTCAAGTCCGCTGCGAGCATCCAATGCTGAATTGTGGCTATAGCGAATGAGAAGGTTGTTTGTATCTCCTCTATGTGCTTGCGCACTATGATCAATGCCACATCATCGGCGAATGCCACTAGCCTGACGCCCTCAGGCAGACCGAGCAGAAGCAGGTCGTTGTACATTACGTTCCATAAGAGGGGGCCAAGAACAGAGCCCTGAGGTACACCTCCTGTGATCTTATAGTCTACTTGCCCATTTTCAGTTTGGTACAACAAGATGCGGTCCTTGAAATAGGCTGAAACCATTCTGCGCAAGTACTGCGGAACTTCCATCCTGACAAGAGCCTCCAAAATGCGGTCCCAGCGGGCCGAGTTAAAGGCGTTCTTGATATCCAGGGTGGCTATTAGACAGTACTTTTTTCCACCTCTTCTCCATCTCTTTCCCGAGATAGCCTCTCTGGCGATGTTGGTAACGAGTGTCACGGCATCGATGGTTGATCTCCCTTTCTGAACCGAATTGTTGGTGGAAAGTTTCGGCTCAACGTAGGGCTCCAGCCTATCTGCTATTATCCTTTCAAGGAGTTTTCCCGCAGAGTCCAACATACAGAGGGGACGATATGATGACGGTTCGTCTGGAGGTTTCTTTCCCCTTTAGGGAGGAGCACAAGCCTCTGCTTTTTTCCACTTACTCGGGAAAACCCCCTGCTTTAGGCAGGTCTCATACATGTGTAGAAACATGTCAGGCCTATTGGCTATGGCGCATTTTAGCGCGATGTTAGGTATGCCATCTGGACCGGGAGCCTTACCGTTTTGGAGCCGGTTGCACGCGCCCATCAGCTCACTCATAGTCACTGATGGTATATCTTCGTCCCTCACCTGCCACGAAGGATTAGCGGGTAGCTCAGGCTTTGCAGGAAACAAGTGAGTGACAATGCGGTGCAATGATTCGGGGCAGTTCGTTGATGTCATGGGAGGGGCCTTAATTTTATGCATCACGATTTTATACGGTTTTTCTCCATGGATCTTGATTAACTTCGTCACACAACTCCTTCCAGTAGGATCTCTTGCTTGAGAGAATGGCTCTTCGTAGTTGTTGTCTTTTGATCTCATAGTCGAGCCTTAGTTCTTCTGTTGTGACCCTGTCGCGTCTCCGTGCTCGTTGATGCAGCCTTCGTGCTTTGAGACACTCTCGTCGGTGTTGTGAGATCGTGTCGTTCCACCAGTAAACTGGTGGGCGGCTGTTGTTCTGCCGTCTCCTTGGCATGGAGCATCGCAGGACTTGACAACGCTTGTCATTACCTCTTTGGCAGTGGCTTCTGCGCTTGTTGCTATTGACAATGGTTCCTGCTCCATAACCAAGGCGAATGAATCAGCATCGAAAGCATTTTTGTTCAGCCGACTGGCTGTGACCTCGCACGACTGACACACAATCTTCGTTTGGGAGTGGTG
>JAVLUE010000488.1:0-20001 GCA_034190945.1 Octodonta nipae
GAGAACCTCTACCTTGAGTAAATTAACTGACATTTATTTCGATTTACTTCCAATCACCTTTCAATTGGATGCACTTTTCAAACTTTGCTTACAGTTTGAGATATTAAAAAAAAGGTATTCCAGTTTTAAACAAAATTGATATATTTTTTGAAACCTAGTATATAGTTGGAAAAGTTACAGAAAAACTTATTATACAATTTTTAGTGCAATGGCATAAGTAGATGCAGTTTTTAGTTCTAATTACTTCTAGAATTTTTTTCCATATTTTTAATACCCCGGCAACTCTACCAAAGGATAGTGTATAACAAAATAGGTAAAAAGTATTCCCCCATTTACAGTACAAGCTATGTTAATGAAAAAAATATGGGACCACTTCTTGATTCCCTGGAACAGGATCCAGCATAAACGGTCAAAATTCCTTGAGCTGTTTGCAAGTAATCGCTGAGCAAACATAAAAAACATAGATACAGGAGAATCTCCTTCTTTTTGAAGTCAGTTAAAAAGAAAAAATATAGTGGTAATTAGTTAGACATTAAACAGCAGCTAAAGAAAATATCATTACTGGATTTAATAAAATTACAAGATTTATATTTACATATTCAGATTTTATTTTTAATATAAACAAAGTTATAACAATTTTGGTTTTGTAGTGCAATACATGAAGTGACAGATTTCATTTACTTTAACAAATTATGATCCAAAATGGAATATTACATCAAAATGTAACACTAATATACAACAATATGTTTAAAGAGATTCCATTTATGTTTCTATATTACAATAAGGTTTGCTTATAATTCCAATGATTTGAAAAATGATCTGCAAGTTAAGTGTCCACACAGCCAACTGCCAAGGTCTCTAAACCCTACATAATTTTTCAAACCATTGGAATTTTTGGCAACTGGCCACTATGAAACTATGAAAAACTATAATAAACATTTTAGAAAGCAATAAACTGATTTTATCTTAAAACAACTAATATTTGGATATGTAGACATTTAATGCGTTTTGTCACCCATCTGGACTCTTGAGACCTATCAACAAAAAAAATTATTACCAAAACTGATTACATAGGTCTCTTTGCATTACTTACAATATATATTCCAACAATAAGTCCAAAAAGACCAATAGCACTGCCAAAAATCTCCACAATAAGAATCTTTACAAATAATGCTGAGTTTGCAGCATCCGCAAGTGCAGCTCCAGAACCAACGATTCCTACACAGATGCCACAGAAGAGATTGACAATTCCAACGGCAAGACCACCTCCAAACATAAGATATCCAGCTGCCCAATTCTTTGATTTCAACACATTATTACTCATTACAAGGCTCCATGAGAATTCCTACAAAGAGTTAGATCATGAAATAAAATATTCATAGTTCATTAAATTATAAAAAAACAGATTATATCCTCACATCTAAGTATCCAGACAAAACTATAGCTGTAATGAGCCCATAAATAGCTACAGCTTCACAGAAGATGACAGATATCAAATTTTTGGTCTTAATTCGTGGAGCCTTTACACCACCCCCAAGAATGCTAACGCCTGTTGTGTGAATACCACTAAAATAGGTCATATATTTAGATAACTCATAAGGTCATTAAAACAACTTACATTGCAGCTCCCACCACAGATAGGGCTACTGACATTGAAATCCCCAGGAGGGCCCATAAATACGGGGAGGTGTTTTCCAAAAACCTTAAATAATGTGAATTAAGTACAATTACAAACTGCGCTTTTTAAAACTTACCAAGCAATACTCACTCGTTCACCTTTCCCAGTAAACACATGATAAAGGGCTAAAGTTGAAAAACAATGTCAAGGGTGTAAATAATAGATGAATGTACTTACTCAAAACGGTGATTGTCGCTGTTGAAAGACCCAAAAAGGTATAACCAAGAGTCGTTCTCATTTTTCGTTTAATTTTAAACTAATATTATTTTACCAAATTGCCGATTTATGGAAAATACCCTTTTTACATTGATTCAGATGTCAAATGACCACAAGACATCACGTGAAAAGTAAAATCTGTTCCTGTAATCGATGCGATGTTGTCAGATCTTACACGTTGAAACTTACCTCGATATATTTTTTATCTAGTCTAATAAACTCCTGAAGTTGATTCCTAGGTACTGAAATATGTGTTGAATGGTAGAATAAAAGAATTTAATGAAACTTCAAAAATTATTTTCAATATCAAAATGAACGCTGAGTTCCATATAGGTAACTCAATATTAAATTCATAACTTATATACTTCTTGAGGTAGCCTCTAAAAAACATACTTCTAAAGGTAGCCTGTAAGACGCAAATATCGAGCCAACGCTAGAAAGAGAGGGTAAGCTGCACCCTATATGCAGAATGTAGTTCATTCGCTGCACCTCCCAATCGAGTGAAATAGCCTTTAGCTCTCTCTATTGCCATCTCTTTGCACTCTTGGAACGATATTTGTACATTCCAGGTTACCTCCAGAAGTATGTGCTCTAAGGTAATACACAAATATTATGCCCAGACTAAAAAGAGAGGGCATTAGAGACAGTAAGAGGCCATTTCACTCGATTGGGAGCTGCTTTCAATGAAATATGTCTAGAATGTATTTCACTGACTGTATCTACCCAGCAAGTGAAATAGCCTGTTACCCTCTCTTTCTAGTCTTGTCACTACATTTGTACATTGCAGGATACCTCCAGAAGTGCATGCTCTAAGATATTAAATACTTTAAGTAGGTATATGATTTTTAATTTGATGAAATATTAAAGGAAAACTATCTCTTGTGTATTGTTCATGTGAACACTAACGTTATAAATTTATTTATAATAAGTAAATAAACTGACTATTTATTGTAGGCAAAAATCGATTTTCGTTTTTCCCAAGCTTTTAGAAGCTCCGACAACAAGGCCATAAATGAATTAGAATGTAGAAAAGAGAAAGTCATAATATGAATTTCATGTGTTTAAAAAGGATACACACTAAACCGGCCGTTGTTATGACGTTTATATTTAAGTATATAGGCCACTCTTAATACACTTGTAACTTAATTTGATATGTCTATGAGTTTCCTAATAAATTAACAATCTGTACAATATTTTTACAATAATGAATGCTTAAAATATAGGTAATTATCTAAAAAAATCTATAAAGCTCAACTTAGTTTCTTTTTTAAAGTATTTCGAAAATGAAACAGTTCTAACCCATACCGGTTCCTTTTGAAGTCTGTAAAAGAAAAAAAATGTGTATAATTATTGTGCAGTTCTAAAAAATTTCGAAATCTACAAATGATTTTGAATGTTGTGATTTTATATATTTACCAAAAACACTCCAACAATTAACCCAAATAATCCGATAGCGCTTCCAAAAATTTCGATGATCAAAATCCTAACAAACAGGGCCGAATTGGCTGCATCTGCAATTGCAGCTCCAGAACCGACCACTCCAACGCATAGTCCACAGAAAAGGTTTACAAGTCCGACAGTGATTCCTGACCCAAATATGACATAAGCAGAGTAATTATTGCGGATATACGCCGAACTACCGAAGCTGTATAATTCAGTTTTGTATTCCTAAAATTTGTATTCTTTCTAATTATTATGAGTGTTTAATATCGGAATACCTCACCTTAAAGTTACTTGTGAGTACGATCGCCATGATCAGACCGTAAATAGCAACAGCTTCACAAAAAATAACTGAAATAAGATTCTTTGTTGTGATCCTTGGGGCTTTGACGCCAGAGCCCATAATACTGGCTCCGGTGGTGTAAATACCCCTAAAATTCCGTAAGTTCAGAGAGAAACGATAGAAGAAAACAACATTTAATTTCGTATTAAAAAGAGAGCATAATTTGGCCGTGATATTACCAGCCCTGTATTTGAAAAAACGAGGCATTTTAAACTTACATTGCAGCACCAACTACTGAAAGGGCCACAGTAAGACCCACTCCAACAGAGGCCCATACATAGGGCGTTACATTTTCCATAAACCTAAAACGTGAAACTGTTTAGTTTGCTACCCGATAATCAAATATATCAGGCAAACTTTTCAAATATTAACGTATTTTTCAAATAAAACAAATACTGTAAATAAATAAATTGTTTGCTGCATGTTCCGTTCACACATTTTTCTTGTCTTGCAGTTCTTGAGTTATATTTTCAGTTAAAACTACTTAGTAATATTAAATTTTTCTGGAGGCAATCGCCAGTCTTTAAAACTACAAAATTTTTGCAGGACAACGTCACTACGTTGTTGATAGAAAACGACTTGTCTTCTAAATTTGCAATTTACATATGCAATACATATTTTAAAGCCATTGACAACGAAGTCAGAATCTACTTTGAAACGTTTGGTTTTTTTTTCAATATCCAGCTTTTCATTTCGATTCTGGTGTTATTTCCCAAGAAAACATAAAAATAATTTAGAAACTACTATTGGGTCTTAAGTTATTTCTTTTTTTTTTCCTTTAATTCAACTTTATAAATTTTCGTCTTTCTGCTGTTTTGAGAAGTCAGAAGCGTATTTTCAAGAGAATAGCTGTTTGTTAGCTTAGAAATTGTTTAGATAAAAGCAACACATTTCCTTTTATGTATTACCTAAAATATGCCTTCACTGATTACCAAGTGCCTCACCAAATTTTATTTGGAATGAAAGGATAGAGTAACAATGTGTATCAGCTGTTAGACCATGGAAAGAATAAATTAGTAAACTGATTTCCAAAGTCCTACACCAACATATTAAATAGTCTCCTCTATCATGTGTTGTTTTTGATTCAGATTTTTGTTGTGCTTTACCCCCTTTTTACATTTTTGTATGGTTTTTATTTACTATATTTAAATTCTATATGCATTGGTGTTTTACTTATACATTTTTCAGTTGATGAAGGGCCAATTATAATTATTTATCTATTTGAAGAAGTATTCATCCGGGAGTACATCTGTTCGTTAGTTTGATTTATGTTTGAATCTTGCAGACGTTTCGGCAAGATCTCACTTGGCATTGTCAATGCGTTTTCTACTACTTCTTCATATTTTTCTGTCTGTGATACTCTACGCCTAGACTAGATCTAATTATTTATATAATATAAAGTATATATTTTTAAATTATCACAAATTAATTCTTTAAAACTCACCATGCAAAACTAATTTGCTCTCCTTTCCCCGTTAGCATATAATAAATCACTAAAAAAATGAAACAACCCATTGGTCACATGTCCTACAAAGTGTTACATCTAATAATCTTGAAAAAAATCAGCTTACCAAATATTGTAATTGTCAGCGTGGACAGCCCGCTAGCTAGGTACGTTAATGTGTACCGCATTTTGGTCACTTAATACACTTAGATTTTTCAAAAAAGAAAAAACACAATTAAAACTATTTCATTAAATAATTATGTTCGTGCGATAGGAGTGAGTGACGGTACTCGACTACGGAGATAACACCTTATCTGACAGTCACATGAATAAGTTGAGTTTCAATGTCGGTAACGCTGAAAAATGTAGTAATTGGCCAGCAATAATGCGGCGGGAAATTCCGAAATTGTTCATAAATACAATAGCAAGCTTAATAATCCTTATTTAACTACTGTTGCAATATTTATTTTATTAGAAAAAAATATGTTTTAGAAAAAATATTTTTTTCATTTTGCGCATTGTAAAAATTAGTGAAAACTATAAGGAGAAGCTAAAGAACAATGGATACCAAACGTTTTAATTATTTATTTTTACATCAGTCTTGGCAAAGTTTATTCGAAAAAGTCGGTGTAAATGTACATATACGCTTGCTACATAAAAATACATCGAAAGTGAAGATTGCTCCACTTTGAAATATGTTAGACTGCACTTAGACTGTTAGCTAAACCGAAATGTAATTTTAAACATAATAGGTAAATACTGACGTAACTTGTTTATAGAAAGCGGATATAGAAATCTCACGCTTCGGTAAATATGTATGTCCTTGGTGGTTTATTTGTTAATTTTCAGAATGGATCCATATATTTTTTTATTTCTAAGTAAAAATATCTGAACCAATTATTTACTTTTGGATTAGTAATTATTTATAGTTTGAAAATTTCATCATTTTAATGATTTTTGTTAAATACAATATATAAGTTGCCATCTACACTGAATAATGTGAACTGTGGGTAGTTTCTTTATAACTGGTTGCATACAAACCATTAAGAAAGTTTGATTTTATTTTAATGATTATTGAGTTTAATTTTAATTTTATTTTATTATTATATTAACTTTTACTCCACTGTCAATTGTTTTATATGTTTAAAAAATATGGTGGAACAGGGGCACCCGGGCCGGGGGGGGGGACCAACCGCACCAAGCAAAGAGAAGACGAGAAGAACACACACCCACCAAAAATTCAAGACAATGTGCATGCCCACAGAAGGGTAAAATACGCTATATATCATATCAAAGAATGAGCCACGAATTACAAATAAGACAGTTGCTGTACTACCAAAAAGGTAAAGCAACGGAAACAAACCAAAGCCAAGCTATCCAAAACAAGAAGACAGCGATTATGCAGAAGAAAAACTGCGTTAGCGTGAAGAACTGAGTAATTCTCAGGGCGTGGATGGCAAAGGAGCTGGAAGTGTCCTCAGTCATTTTCTGAAGGGCAAATCCAGATTCTGGGCTCGCGCAAGGGTGTATTGAAGAATTGACAAGAAAAACATATTTTTGGCAGTTTTTATCGGGAACTCAAGGCTAGAGTTTTTGAGGAATTGGCCTTTTTGAATAACAAAACCCATGAATTGTATTAATGAAGAGAAAAGCTGAAGAACTGATCGGGGACCCTTAAGATGTTGAGGGAACATATTAAGAGCTTAAGCGTAAGAATTGTCTCGAAGGATTAAGAAGATGAAGAACATTTTTTAAGAATTTTACAGGGTATATGAGGCATACCTTACCACGCTGCCTCAGTGCGTGTTGGTAAGAGGAGTGTGATTGAGTTTAATATTGTTTGGAAGCAAAATCGATTTGTTTCCAAGGAAGCCAGAAATATTTATACCACCTTCAGTCCGTATGAAAACTTTAATGTTTGTTCAGAATATAAATTTTTAAATATTATCACGCATATGTTAACATAGGTACATAGTTCATATTCAAATATGTAAATTTAGTTCATTGCTTATTTAAAAAAACAGCACATTGAGATTATTAGTTAATGACGGCTTGGAAAATATCTTCAATAATTTTTTTATATATTATACCGTTTACACCATCAATGTGAACAGTATGAACAAAATGGTATAAGTGGGGAAAAAGTTCCAAACTTTTTAAATGAATATATTGTAATTAATATTAAAATGCTCTATAAGCAAAGGTAGTTTATTTTCAATTGATTAAAATCAACCAAAATTATATATCGATACCTCATTGTTTATTCAAAAAATAATTTATAAAATATTGTCAGGCATCAAGTTAATATAAGTGTTTCAATAATCACATATGTAAATTTCGTTCTTTACTTATAAAAAAATAGCAAAATGTAAGCTACTAATAAATAACTGCGTATGAAAAAGTTTAATCTTCGACATTTCGCTATCTACACCAAACTGAACACTATATAAAACTAGTATAACTGGTTGCGTATAAGTCAGGAAAAATTCAGTATATATATATTTAAATAATTATAATGGTAATAAAAATTAAAATAAACTCATCTATTTCGTGAGTTATTGAGAATAAGGATACCACAATTTAATATATTATTGATTTATTGGCAACTACTACTAAATCATTTTATATAAAATTAAATGGGTGTGTTGGTCGTATGAATCACTTTTATTGTAAAATTTGTTTGGAAGTCTAACATGAATGTTGCAGCTAAAAATTGTTGTGCATTACTATTATTGTTACATTGATCTCTGGTCTCATTCCAAGTTCATCATATTTGAAATCTCGCGCCAAACAATAGGTCAAATGCTCGTCCATTCGTTTTTCACCCGACAAATGTGGCAGGTGTAAGGTCATGAACCTTGTTCAATGCAGTATTCTTAATTCCAATGAAAGGTCGGGTTACAAACTACCTGAGCACAACAATTACCAGATATGCTTAAGATCTAGCCCAAGTTATTAACATGACCAGGTAAAAGTGCAAAATTTAATTTCGGAAAACTCGTGCCTTGTGTTTACAAATAAAAACATCCAATAATAAATAATATGGATATGGAACAAACGATTAAAACAGAAATGAGTGCTGACAAGAACAGAGTTAATGCAAATAACATGTGTTTAACAGTTGAACTGTGTGTCGTATGTGGAGATAGAGCTTCTGGTCGACATTATGGGGCCATATCTTGTGAAGGTTGTAAGGGATTCTTTAAAAGGTCCATAAGGAAACAGCTAGGTTACCAATGTAGGGGCAGTAAAAATTGTGAAGTTACCAAACACCATCGAAACAGATGCCAATACTGTAGACTCCAAAAATGCCTGGCATGTGGAATGCGAAGTGACTGTAAGTTTTTTTATACAACCTTATAAAGCTCGTTTTTTTTGTTTTATTGTTGTATTCATAGCTGTTCAACATGAGAGAAAACCCATTATAGATAAAAAGGAGTATCCAAACAACTCAGATATGAAGTTCAGTCAGACTACAGTGAATGCAATCAACACAGCAGTTAACAAGATATTCATAAGAAAAGATCTAAATACAGAACCTGGAATGATTCCTAATCCATTTTGCCGCAGTGAGATAGGCCTGCAGTTCCTCAACAAAAGGATTGGTGAGATTTTTAATTATTTTCATATATTTTTAATTTGCTTATTACTATTGTCACTGTATCTTTATCCCCAATGATAGATTTTACTAGTTGAAAAACTATATAACAATGATTTTTATTTATTTATCACTCCAATTGCAAGATAGCATGAATTTGTTTTTGGGAAGGTATTATTTTCTACCTAAATAATTTGGTCAAGTGTGAGTTGGACTCGCATTGTAAGGGTTCCGTACCACCTTCAAGATTCGCTGTATTTAGTATTCTAATTTGGCCCCCAAAAATTAACATTAGAGTTTTATTTTACTAATAAACTTTCAGGGAAGCCTTTTATAATCTATTGTCTGAATTTTGAGGCTCTATAGATTGGAAGATAAAGGGCACAATAGGTCAAGTTTTAAATTATAAATTATTAAATTTGTTATTTAAATTATTTAAAAATACAAATAAAATATATTTTTCAAAATTTAAATAGTATAGTTTCTAAAATGGGAATTAAGTCAATGTTTAATATCTTTGCTAAACAAATGATTTAAAAATATGATATATTTGTAATTCACATAATGAGTCTTTTATTTGATATATTACATGATTTGTTTGAACATTGAATTTTTTTTTCCATTTAATTGTATAATTTGTCTCTAAAATTACCATGTTTTCTAATAATTTTTCTTATAAATTTCAAGTGAGCCCCAGTACCCCTAATTATTTTCAAAATTTTAGGTAGTATGGTTTCGGAAATAAAGCAAGAAATGAGAAATTTTTATATCTTTATGTTAATATCTTGTAAACAATTAATTTTAAAAATATATTTTTGTATTTCTCATAACGAGCCCCTTCATTTGATATATTGCATGACACGTTAGAAAAATATTTTTTATTTTCCGTTTATTTCTATAAATTGTCCCCCATTATTAATATTACAGATTTCTTCGTATTTTTCCTGTAAATAAAAAAAAATAGGTCTTATAGTTTGGGGAATAAAGGGGGGAATGGGTATTTTTTTTATATTTTTTAATATATTTTAAAATATTTATTTAAAAAAAAAATAAAAAAAATATATTTGTATTAGTCATAATGAGCCCTGTGATTTGATATATTACATGATACGTCAGATACAAAATTAATTTTTTATTTTCCATTTAATTCTATAATTTGCCCCCCAAAATGAATATTAGGGGTTTCTCCTTATTTTTCCAGTAAAGTTCAGGTGAGGCGCTATACCTATTTTTTTTTCAAAATTTTACAGCTTATGGTTTCGGAGATAAGGGGGGGGAATGGGTAAGATTTTTTATATTTTTGTTAATAACTTTTAATTAATTTATTTTAAAAATATGAAAAAAATATATTTGTTTTCGTCATAATGAGCCCGTTTATTTGTTATATAACATGATGGTTAATAAATAATTTTAATTTTATATTTTCCATTTAATTCTATAATTTGCCGCCCAAAATAAATATTAGGGGTTTCTCCTTAATTTTCCAGTAAAGTTCAGGTGAGGGGCTATAACTCAATTTTTTTTCAAAATTTTCCAGCGTATGGTTTCGGAGATAAGGGGGGGAATGGGTATTTTTTTAAATATTTTTGTTAATATCTTTTAATTAATTAATTTTAAAAATATGAAAAAAATATATTTGTTTTCGTCGTAATGAGCCCTTTCATTTGATATATAACATGATGGGTTAGAAACAATTTTAATTTTATATTTTCCATTTAATTCCCCAAAATTGAAATAGAGGTTTCTCCTTATTTTTCCAGTAAACTTCAGGTCAGAACCTATGGAAGTATTTTTTTCAAAACTTTACGTTTTATAGTTTCGGAGATAAGGGGGGGGGAATGGGTAAATTTTGGTATATTTTCTTTAATATCTTTTTAATTAATTTTTTTTAAATATGAAAAAAATATATTTGTGTTCCTCAGAATGAGACCTTTCATTTGATATATTACATGATGGGTTAGAAACAATTTTAATTTTATCTTTTCCATTTAATTCTGTAATTTGCCCCCCAAAATGAAAAGTAGATGTTTCTCCTTATTTTTCCAGTAACCTTCAGGTCAGAACCTATAAAAGTATTTTTTTTCAAAACTTTACGTTTTATAGTTTCGGAGATAAGGTGGGGGGAATGGGTAAATTTTGGTATATTTTCTTTAATATCTTTTTAATTAATTTTTATTTAAATATGAAAAAAATATATTTGTGTTCCTCAGAATGAGACCTTTCATTTGATATATTACATGATGAGTTTGATTTTTTTTTATTTTTAAATTTTTATTTAATTCTATAATTTGCCCCCCAAAATTAATATTAATGGTTTCTACTTATTTTTCCTGTAAAGTTCGGGCAACGTTCTATATTTTCTATTTTTTTCAAAATTTTAGGTTCAGTAGTTTCGGAGATCAGGGGGGGAACGGTCGATTTTTTTAGTATTTCCCCCCAGAAGTACCCCTTAAATCAAAATTTCTTCTTTTGCGATATGTGCTCCTGATCAAGTCACCAAACTATACCTTCATACCAAATTTCAACCTCTTCCGTCCAGTAGTTTAGGAGAAAATTGCTGTGATGTGACAGAGGCAGAAATCCTGAGTGATATTATAAGGGTATCCGTATACTGTATATAGGGAACCCTAAAAAAGACAACAAAGATAATGTACAGTAAATTATTAGACATTTGACTATAAAGTGTAGAAGCATAAATATACCCACATCATTTATTAATACATATATCAAGTTCACTACTATCAGAAATACACAGAAGGAAGAAACTCAGTAAATAGTCTTGTAGCCTGGCATTTGTGTCTATACAGCTCTGAAAACTTAAGTTGCAGCAAAAAAGTTGCACAAAGGTCTATGAAGAGATGCATGGTATGGATAATATGAAGAAACTGAAAGGGAATAACATAGGTGAATAACAAAAACACCCAACGATTAAAAATCAATGAACAATGATGAGATATGACATCAGCAAAACAATAGAAATTCCATGTTCTAATATTACCTGATACTCACATTTTTTAATTGTTTCACAACATCTGCTGTGGTGTATCTATTTTTCAGTTAAATACTTTTATAACAATGAGCTTCAATTACAAGAATATATGCTACAATGGCTGTTTCACACAGAATACAGACACTCCCAACAATAACTAACATGGTATTTAAACCAAATTTCTTCCTACAGTTGACACCTTCAAAGATGCAATGAACGTGAAAATTGCTTGTTGGGAAGATATCATCTAGTAGCAGTTATATTTTCATTCCTAATACTCATGATTTAATATTACACACAATTGTAGTTAATACATCTATTAAATATAAACTGATTTATAACAAAAATATATAAGAATTTTTTGCTTGAGTTGAATACTTTATCATAAAATGAGATTGAATTAGGACAATAAATCTTGATGACTATTTCAAACAGAATATAGACAGGCTACCATCCCAGCATATGCAAGGATAGAATCCAATGTTTAATTCTGTCTATTGATAACACATTCAGCCTAACTTCATTATTGTTTTTGATGTGACCATAAGTGCATGGCACTCCCAGTTTCTGTACATTACATTTGATAATGAGATGAACAGAAAATTTAGCAATTACAGATATCCTAAATATCAAAAGGAATTCTCAACAACTTTTTATGCCCTTGGAGGTTGTTGTGGATGGAGGTGAACATTTATTTCTAGTCCTTTTGGAGTGTTTCTAAAGGAACACTTTTGTATCAAATTGCCCAAAAACATGTGTTCTAAATTATTTAATAGACTACTGTATTTCTGTCTTTGTCATAACAATTGGTACAGCTTGTAATTAAAATTCCAAAACCGTGTATTTGACAATTTCTTTATAATTATTTTATTGTAAAACTCAGAGGTCAACCAACTACTTCAAACAATAAGCCTGTCTATTTTATGGGTGGATTTTAGATAATGGGTAAGTGTAGAACTCAAATATGTTGTGAGAAAATATTTCAAAAAATTTGCAATTGTTTGCACTCATTCAAGATCCATTCTGATATCATTCATTCTATATGAATCTAGTCTTGTTTTTTTTACTTATAATTAATCAAAACGCTCAAATATTGTATAATACTCAGTTTATTGTTTGTATTAAGTTCATTTAATAATCAATCAGAATGTTGACCGAATGGTTCAAGGTCACAAATAGAAAATTAAAAACATTGAATAAGGTGCACTGAACTTTAGCATGTTTTTATGTCAGGTATTTTTTGAGAGTACAGTGTTACAGTGTAGTTGTAAGGAACTTCAGCATTTAGTTATTTATTTTTTGTTACATCTGCAACTTGTTATCTCTCCAAGTCTTGTCTCCAGCCTCTCTTTTCCGCTAATTATTCTAATGTGAAAAGATTATTTACATATTTCTCAAAAACTGACCAACTCTGATCTTAACTAATTTTGGCTCCTATATCTGCACTTAGATTATTTTGATGAATTCTTCTCAAGAGCTTATACTACCAGTTAAACTAAACGCTCTGTATTTATTAGGGTATGTCTGATTCTATTAAAACATGGATTTCATAAAGGCTCATTTTATATTTGGGGTGTTATGATATCCTACAGCTTTTGTTTTTTTCAGTTGTGTCAAATGTTGAATTATTTGTTTTCCTCCATAATTAATCAGTCTATACCTTTTTTCAATACAGGTTAAATACAGTAATTGTCTTCAATATCAAGATTTACTTTTACAGCTGGAAATGCCAGTGATATGCCTTACCACCTCTCCCCATCTCAAGCAAGCGTAGAGGATGACATATCAATGGACAGCACAAATACAGGAAATGAACTAAGCGACGCCCTGTCCACAGCTAGGGATAAGCAACTCATATCCAAAGCTTTGGACTCCATGGCCAGAGTACAGTGTCTCAACGGCACCGACCTCACGACCTTGGCTAACGAAGAGAAATACTTTGATTATGACGGTCCCATATTGCAGGATCATAACATTTCTTTCAATCTCCAGATACCAGGACCGGTGCCGCCCTACTTGAATGTACATTATATTTGTGAAAGCGGATCCAGGTTGTTGTTCTTGTCGGTACATTGGGCCAAAAATATCGCAGCATTTCAGTACTTAAGGTAAGGAAATTATTGTACAGGGCAATTATAAATGTAAAAGTACAAATCCAAAATGAACAATCTTTATACCAATGGAAAGAGGACGTTTCAAAGTTTCGGCAGGCAATGATGGTTCCAGAAGCAGCCGGCAGAGTTTGCGCGGGAATTGGCCGCACTTCTGGCCACTGAGATCTACTGACCTCACCCCATGTGACTACTTCTTATGGGGTTATGTTAAGGAAGCTGTTCACGTCCCACCTTTACGAATAACCCTGGACGGAACTACGGAACTTTCCATTGGTATAAAGATTGTTCTAGTGTTTTTGAGTATTAAAGTAAACTAAATGTATTACAAAATTAGGGGAATTGTTTTACATTAAGATGACCAAGGTTTGATATGATCCAATACCAATACCTAGGTTTAGTTTTTTAATAGCTGGATAAAAACAATTTATTAAGGAAGTGATCGCATCTGTAGTAAGTAGACCTTCTTTGAAACCAAATTGTTTTTATAAAATCATGTTTTTGCAAGAATGAGTTTTTTATTTGGGCGTTTTTCAGTAGCTTTTGTAAATGTTATTAATTGGATTGGTCTGTTCATCAGCGTTATTAGTAATCGATCCTCCTAGGATCGTTGGTAAAATGACGACGTTTCGGCACAGTCATCTGCACAGCCTTCAGGTCATGTGCTCTAGAGTTTTTTGGCTTGTTGGAGAGAACTTGGCGAAACTTCATCATTTGATGTGTGTGTAAATAGTAAATGAAATAGTAATAGTAAATGAAATTTTCTAAAACTGTATGCTTGGAAGTTTAATGGAGAATGTTTTTATCTTAGTTCAGAAACCCAGATATCGCTGCTCCGTAATTGCTGGTCCGAGCTGTTCGCCTTGGGTTTGGCCCAATGTTCGCAGTCACTGTCATTGTCCACGATACTTTCCGCTCTAATAAGCCATCTACATGCTTCCATTGCTCAAGACAAAATGTCTGCCACCAAAGTGAAACAAGTGACTGATCACATTGTGAAACTTCAAGATTTCGTGACTACGATGAACAAGCTGCACGTAAACGAACACGAGTATGCATACCTGAAAGCCATCACCTTATTTTCGGCGGACCAGCCAGACATTTTGTTGAGGAAGCACATTGAGAAGCTGCAAGAAAAGTCGTTTCAAGGTTTGAGGAGTTATGTGGGCAACAGCTCTCCGGAGGATAACGATCGATTTCCAAAGCAAGTAACTCTTAATATAGAATTCTATTCTATTAAACCTTCTATATGTACTCACTGACAAAGAAATCGCAACACCCTGAAGGAGATGTGTAAGTTTAATATTGTTCTGGTAAGACATAGATCCTGTAGTAAGGACTAAATGATTAAAATTTAGTAAAGTTTGGTGATTTTTTTTTCATGTTTCTTTATCAATTGATATTATGGCCGTTTTTTGTTTTTTTTTAATGTACCCAAAAACAAACTGATGGAAGTCAAAATAGATGTTTAGTAATATTAAAATGCCTAGAATACGTGTATGCCTAATGTATCGCAAGGGAGGCGGGTTTTTCATTTCCAGAGACACTATTATGAGATGTTGTCAAGCGTGGTTTGATAATATCCAAAATGGGAGAAGGGTAGGCACCGGGCACAAATAAAGTTCAAGATGGAAGTCTAAGACTTATGGCCTTTAGAGACCGACTTTCGACAACTCGAAATATGGCTGATGAGTGGTTAGGAGAACAATGTAAGGGTCCGCCATATAAGGTCTTTTGGACTGCAGCATTATCGACCCCATCTTGTGCTACCTCTGACCGCTGAGTATCAACTGCAACGAATACAGTGGTGAAGAGAACGACAACATTGGAATGTGGAATGGCCTCAGGGTGTCTTTTCTGATGAATCTCGATTCTGCTTGGGTGGAAAGATGGCCGAAGAAGGGATAGACGACGTCGAGGAGCAAGACGTTAATCTCAATTTGATGTTGAGCGACATGTACACCGAACAGTAGGCGTTATGGTATGGGTCAACGTTATTTTCAGGAAGTAGTGGAGCCGATAAGTTCTGAGCTTCTTTTCAAAAATTGCCACATTTGGAGATTCTGCAACATGCCTTGGTAAACTGTTGAACTTCTTTAAACCATTGACAAATAGAGAGTTTTGAAGTGTAGCCTTATGACATCTATCTATATAATAATTATTGCCAGTTCTCAAATGTACAAGTCAACATTTGAGAACTGGCAATAATTATTATATAGATATCGAATCTTTTTGTTAAAGAAGCTAGCATGTACTTAGACAATTTATTTTTTATTGCCCTCCATATAAGTATTAGGCAGGCATCTTCTATTATTTGGTAAACATTTAAAATTTCCAAATCTCTTAGCATGTCACTAATTTTTGTATATCGGTCACATCTCAAAAGGATTCACATTGCTTTGTTTTGCAGGATTTGTAGTCTGTTGATGTCGTTTTCGTTGCATGCCAGCAGGAGAAACGCACAATAGGTGAAGTGGGGGTATATAATGGAATTGTATACTATTCCTCTAGCCTACTTGGTCAGTTTAGCCAATATTGTGGAAAAAAATCCTATTTTTTCCCTGGATTTTTGCACATATAGTCTACATGTTGGCCTAAAGTTAAATGTTGATCTGTTTGAATCCCAAAATATTTGATGTTGTGAACAAACTCTATGTTTTCACTATCTATACAAATATTAAAATTTTTATCTTTAAAGGTTTTACAATTTTTCCGGCTTCCTATCACCATACACTTTGTTTTAGATGTATTAAGTTTTACTTTATTAAATTTTAACCAGTTTGTTAATATTGATTGTTCACTGTTATCATGTCTATAATAGTTTGATGATTTGAGCCACTTATCGATAACATGGTATCATCCGCGTATAAGTTGATAAAACACCGTTTTACATATTAACTTACATCATTAATGTATATTAAAAAAGCAAAGGATCCAGAACACTCCCTTGTGGTACTACATATTTCACTTCAATTTTATTTTTAATTTTTGTTTGTTGGTACCGATTACCTAAATAGCTCCCTATCCATTGGAGTACCGTACATGTTATGCCATAAGATTTACACTTTTTCAATAATATTTCTCTGTCGATAGTTTCAAAAGCTCTTTTGAGATCAACACACTTATAATGGTATTACCTTCATCAATTTCTTTTTTCCACTTAGCTAGCACATATTGAGTGGCCCTTTCACAGGAATGTTTGTTTCTAAAGCCTGACTGACTCTCGTAAAGTATTCCATCCTGCTTCAAATAACCACTGAGTTCTTCATAAATGACTATCTCCATAAGTTTGTCAACTACTGGTAGTTTTTTGGGGTTATTTATTTTCGGTATTGGTATAATTACACTACATTTCAATTTATCAGGAACTACAGCCTTTTCCAATTACATGTTTATTACATTTAACAAAGGATAACCCACTACCTCGAATAAATCCTTTAAAAGTTTGCAGATAGTACTTCATCTGCAGATGCCTTCTTTCTTAGATTTTTAACAACACATTTTAATTTATTTAAGGAAAGCTTAGAAAATTTGTTCACAATTGAGTTACACTCTAAGTCTATTTCTACAAAGTCATTGCCTGGAGGCTGAATAGCTGATACAATCTCGCATATACTCTCTGCAAAAAATGTATTCAGGCCATCTGACATGAAATTCAGGTATCTTAGGATAGTACTCCTCAATAACAAATAGACCACCTTATGGAATTCACGCCAAGACGTGTTGGGTATAGTTATTGTTATTTTTTATTCAAACTTTAATCATTCGCTCCTTACTATGTTTTACCAAACTTCATTAAATTTATACATCTACTTCTGAGTTTTGCGATTTATTTTTCAGTATCAGATAAATACATTTTTTACATAACTATGAATGTAAATAAAAATGCTGATGAAACAAGTCAACTTTGAAAAAAAAATTATTTGAACGACTTTTATGTGACAATATTTTTTCAGATTATTATTGCGTCTTCCACCTTTACGAGCCCTGGAATCTGGCATATTAGAAGAATTGTTCTTTGCTGGTCTCATAGGACAAGTACAGATCGAAAGTGTGATTCCTTACATACTTCGAATGGGTAGCAGTATTTCTGCGGCGTCAAATAATAGATCTGTGAAAACTGAGAAAATTGAAGAATTCTTGTGTAAATGACCTCCTTTGTCTGGAAAGTTTTGTATTTTTGTTCTTTTGAGTATTTATTGTTGTGTGACGTTTACTATATTGACGAATTATTTGTCTTCTGTCTTAACAGCACTAACGTGCAATAGACAGGTTTTCGGTGACTTTTATTTGAACACAAATTTTGTTAACGAAACCTAAAAAACAGTTTTTATTTTCATTTACCAAAGAATGTGTGCAAGTTATTGATTTAGTATATGTTAGTTTAGCAATTTTGAATTTAATTGCTATCGAAAGAACCTATATTCTGCTTCAACTATGTGCTGTGTCCAGTGTAGATCACTAGTGTGTATTGGAAAATTTATTCTAGCCTCAGAAAAATCAGAATTTTGAAACTCCTAACGTTACTATTAATGTTGTATTGAAAATGCCTTCAGCCTTTGTTTCTATCTGTCCCTGTATACTCAGTCTCTGTCCAGCAATTCTCTAGTCTTCAATGCTGCATCCACCTTGTTTCTCTAGTATGTTTTTGGTCAACATCTTCTGATGTGGCCTTATTATGTGAGTTTTCTCTCTTCTGTCAGTATTAAAATATTTTTTTAACCGCTCATCATTGTTTTGATTTCATCATGATTGCATAAAGAATGACACCTCGAAGAGAATATCTCTCACAGGTGAAGTTAACCTGAAAATTTTATAGTGACATTCTACCCTAGGAGTTACTGGATAACAGCAGTTACAAGGAACGGCTCCAGATTCGGAACCTCTGTGTACTAGTTGCCCTGAAAATCCTAGATGTCGTCTTTACATCTCGCGTCTGCAAAGGTAGACATGTTAAAATTTGCATGCTTAGCAAGCTTTAAACCGCCACTGTTCATAGATGAAGTATCGAATGTATTATTTCCCGGACACATCGTTAGAGTTTGTAAGTTCAGGTTTATGTTTCTTAAACAGATCTACTTAAAACGATATTTGTGATATATTTGGAGCAACATGTTATTGAACAATTTATTTTGCTCTTCATCCAAAAAATCGTTGTGTAAATGTACTTAATATAGTTATGATGATAGTTTTTAGTGATAGTATATTTTAGACTTGATTGATCTATTTATTTGTATAAAGATTTTAGTATCCCTGCTGCTACTTCAGGTCAATCAGATAACCGCACGACTTTTGAGGTACAGGGGTAAACTTGTTATTATACTAAACCCTCTAAATAGTAAGACCAAAAATATGTTTTTTTTTTCTTCTGATTTTCATGATTTGATGTTAAAACTCATCTCATTCCCACTTGTGCCTGTCTTTATATAAGAAATTCTAATTGTTACATTTTTCAATCATGGTTAGTTATTTTTATTGCCTTCTGTCCTAGAGGCCTTTAGTTGTCAATACAATTTAAAAGGATTATCCGTTTTTATTTGACTAGGTTTTATATCTCTTCAAAACAATCATGTTCTTTGGTCTATTGGACTTTTGGTGCCCAACAAATGATCAAATAAATACAAGATTGTGATATATAACACTGAGCTTATGTGATTGACCTGTGGTTTTTTTTTCTAACAAATTTTACTGCATTGCCAAAATATATAAAACTTCAATGGGTGAGCTGCTTTTTGTTTTCCTGGTTATTGTAAAAACAAACTCTCATCTAAGAAAACTTTCTCAGTTCCTATTTGAACCCGCTGTCAGTAGGGTAGATACAGTTTTATCATGGGGAATATACCGTTTTCCGTTCTGTATCTAAGCCATTGTCCGTTGTAAACAACTGATAATTGTCAATACCATGTCTCTACGATAGTTATAAATTGAAACTGGTTTTTAATTACAATTAACAAGATTTTGTTAACAACCAGCGTTGGATGGAATGTGAGTTGAGCGTAGTTTCTAATTAAAAAGTGGACTGTTCAATTAATGATTATAATTTGTGAGAAAATATATTGTATAAAATATAGGGGTCTGCTGTAGGGTGAACATTTGCACTGATGAGTGAATTTTTTTTACCAAAAATTAATAAACTACAGCTATAAATATTTGGATGTCTAAAGGATAGTGCCTTACATATT